>VDFB02005760.1:176307-400166 GCA_007258455.2 Sequoia sempervirens | reverse complement strand
TGGTTGACTTCAGCCCAAAATAAGTCTCTGTTTTCAAACAAAAAATTTCCTAGCCAGTTGAGCAGATATCCAGAACTCTCAGGTATGCTTATTGAAGGATATCTTCCAGTGGTTTGGAATTTTGAGAAGAAAATAAAAAAATGCTTATTGAAGAATATGCTCTTGTTGGTTCTCCTCTCCACTTGATAAGTTGATAGAGGGCTTGCATGCTTTTCATATGTTTTGGAAGATAAAATCGATGCAACTTTGCATGGTATAAATATAGTAGCTAGATCCTTCAACTCTAAGGGGGTACAAACAAGAGTTTTATTTTCTACTGAGGACCTTTGAAGTGTACCTCTATAACCTTGTAAACATCTTAACTCACCTTACATCTTTTTTCATTGGAATTTCATTTTATGCACTGCATTAATCTTTGTTCTGCTGTTCTGGTACCGCATCTTGGTTGTTCAATTAATGTGCTGTAAATGTTTTTGTTTGTATTATGTGGTTATCTATGGATTCAGTCTAAATTTTGTTTTCCAACATGACTGCAAATCCCAGAAATAGTATCTGATAAGTCACAATCATGACAGCTTTATCTGTTATGTTAATTTTTTTATTTTACTGTTATTACACATGGATAAAATAGGCTTTTTTTAGAAGTACAACTTTGACATGTCTGATTCTTTGTAATTAATGACTTTCCATAACATTCTTAAATGTGCTTTCCAGACAGTTGCTTCAAGGGTGGCAGAGGAGATGGGGGTAAGGGTTGGTGCTGAAGTTGGATACTCAATACGTTTTGAAGATGTTACTACTCCGGTATGTACTTGAGATAATACACCATAATTAGGATAAGCATAATAAATAAAGTTTTGGAAAGATAATTAGTTCATCATTTTCTTTTGTAAAGCCTAACAATTAAGCGGTTCAATACACATGGATTCATGCTGGTGCTGCATTTGTAATTGCCTGTTATCATGAATCCATGCATGTAAGATGAGTTATTTATAAAGCCAAGATTCAAATTGCTTATTGTTTAAGGTATCTTTTATTGTGTATAATAAATATGCCTTGTTTGTTTCCAATGTTATCCAACACACCATATTACTGTATACAATTTATCTTCAAGACTATTCACTTCTCACTTAAGTTTATATGTAGTAAGGTTGCAGAGAAGTTCTGAAAGGTTGATGCTGTTTGTGTCAAGCTTTGTAGAGAATAGTGGATTGCAATGAAGTTTTGTGCTATTTTAATTGTTTGTAGAGGCCATAAGATTGCCAAAGCAAGATGGATAATTTATTAGTAAATTCTATTTGTGTGTTTGTAAAGATGAAAGAATATGACCTTAAGGCTTATTCTATAGAATTGTAATCTTCCTTTTAAAACTTGTTTCTGAATTCCATGATCTATGCTTTCATCCTCATCAAACGAGATCATCCACTCAATGGACTACCCCACTTCTGCTTCTCAATAGGAAAAGACAGATAGGGTTACAAATTCATCTTCTGAGGAGGTCATGACTTCCTTCCAAAATGCAAATCCATGTTGTCCAAATTTGAGAATTTCTGTGTCAAACAAATCAAATCAAACATTCATGCACAAAGAACAGTAAGAAAGCCCACTTTCCCCTCCAAAAATGGAACTTTTTAAACCCCTTCAAAGCATCATTTCTCAATAGATAAAATGGAATGGACTTTGGCTCCTCAAAGAAAAAGGCCTTATTTGCAAATTCGTGGGCACTTTACTAGGCCAAAAAACCTAGGTATGGGACCGGGCACGGGTATGGGATACGGGTATGCCGGTACGGCGATTTTTTTCCCTTGGGTACGGCTATATATATATATTTTGCATACATAATATATCTATATCTATATATCTATCTATCTATCTATCTATCTATCTGTCTGTCTCTATATATATACAAAATTGTAAATACATTTGATAGTATGAACTATGATACTTCATCAATCATCAATCATCGTTAAATCTAAAATCATTGATCAATGCTAGTGATAAAGTCTTAAAGATAAAAGCCAATTGATAGTTCAACATTCCAATACATATGTCAAACTCATATATCATATATGTCTCTCTAGTCATGATTCAAATGAAGATCATTACAATTATAATATTATTCATCAATCATCAACCGTCAATCATCAATCATCAAAAGGATTAGATCAAATGTAGCATTAAAATGCAAGGCAGGACATGATCAAATATTGCAGAAATACCATATTGAAAGAAGTCAGAAAGGGTTATCTTTATTGAAATAAAAGATTTGGTCTCCACTTTCTGTATTGGTTGAATGAAACACCTGGAATAGATATAATTTATAGAGCACATAATCTACAATATGTGAGATGGGAAAACTAGGGGCCTTATACATAGTAGCATTCCATTTACACAGCAAACTTAAAGTGTTAAAGGACTTCAATGACACAGGTTTAAAATGAGAAACTGTAATGCCCCTAGGGTTTACTTTTGGAAATTCAATTTAAATATAATCATACCCAAACTGTCACATTACTGTTAAACCCTAACATATGATGACAAATACTGCAGATCTGGAAATGATTATTAGTTTATGGCAAGGCACTCAGATTAGATTAAATCAAACCACTGATAAACTTTGCAAATAATGACAGCAGTTTCAGATCCTGAAAGAAAAATAAATAATCCTATAACAATTTAATTCATTAAATACACCTAGGGTACAACTCCAACACATGAATAGATACCAGCAAGTCAGGTGACTGATTATTAGTTCCCTCACAGGATGTTTGTGCTTGAGCACTGATATGACCGCAGATTGCTCTGTGCAGAGATGATAAGGAAGGATAAGGGAAGAAAGCGACCAGACAGATACAGTAAAACCAAAAATTAAGGCCAAAAATGCAAAAGAAAGCTCAGCTAAACAAAAAATGTAGAGTACTAGTATTTGGATTCTCCTGGGCACGTCTGGAGCGCCCAGGGAGTGCCTGGGCACCTCCGGGTTCCCTGTGGGTGCCCGGGTGCTCCCAGACGTGCCCCAGCGCGTACCAGGACCCAAACGCTCCCGGAGCGGGTTCTCTGGGTAAAATAGAAGAACCCAGTAACATAGCAAAAAACCTTAGACAATATTTCTAGGAAAAGTAGAGACCTGTTGGATCTGTGCACATCTTAATGATGCCTAAAAGGTTTTTCATGGCCATCTTCTCCTTGAAATAAGAAAAGACGATGCCTTGCAAGGAGATCCTTGGTCTATACAAAAATCAGATTTATTTATTTATGGAACATTGGTCACTCATCTTTAGCCTGACAGAGGATCTTCCAAGAATTGTGCCTTTTTCAGTCAGAGTTCCTTTGTTTCCTGTGATTATTGGGAAGATGGATCACCAAAAAGAATATCACAATATCTGGGCTTACCAAACATTTGGGGATTCTAAACTATGGTAGATTGCATGCTAACAAATATCTACAAAAGCCACTGTCTGACAGATAAATCTTTGAAATGGGGGATATTAAATAGCAGCAGCTTATGGATTTATCCCCTTTCATTGTAGGCCTAGTGAGGGTATGTTCCTTTCAGATGACACAAACTTCTACAAGAGATTAACATAAGAAAAAGAAGATCAACATATCCAAACAAACAAAAGACAAAGTGCTTCACATGCTACAAATAAAGCACAAGCTATAGAAAAATCTTTATTATCAAAAAAGTTCCTGTGAGCATGTTTCAGAAAAAATAAAGGATCAACGACATCAGATCATCAAACCACTTATTTCAATCCTTTGTTGGCCATGTCTGGATCTGAACCTGAAGACATAATATAGTTCAAAGGGAAGAAGAAGCAGACATAAAAGCCCAATGAAGCAACCGAGCTCACCTTTGCCATGATCACCTCCGTTCTAGATAAGAATAATAAAGGTAAAACTGAAGCATTTAGATATTCTAATACTCAGTATGTTGCAGATTGATTACACACTGAAGAAAATCAACCCTCCTTGTTCCCTGGGGAATCCCTATTTTTGTCTACCATAAACAAAGATTTTTTCAGGAAAAAGCAGGTACGGCGGGTCAAATAGACAATCAACCTTGAAGATCATAGTACTGGGACCAATGGCACATCTCACCCAGGATAAGGCAGAATCCAGATTATCTCATGGAATATAAGAACTATTGGCATAGCCATAAGATGTCAACTTATAAAGGAAAAAGGCAGAAATGAAAAGAACAGATATGATATTGCTCTAAGAAACCACAAAATAGCACCATGTGAGAATTCTAAAGCTAAGTTACCAATTCGTTTTTGGGTTTGGGTATGGGTATGAGAATCCGGTACAGGATTTGGTCAAATTTTTTTTTGGGGTTGGGTATGTTAATACAAAAACATATAAAAATCAGAAATATATACATATTTGCAGTAGTAATTAAGTTCAAAATACACCACCATATTAATAGTCAAATAACATAGCAAAAATACACCACCACTTTAATAGTCAAATATTAAAATATTAGTGATACTCAAATGTCATGATATAAAATTATAAATTAAAGTTTAAACATAAAATTTCAAGTGTTTACAATCAGCCATTATTGATCATTGATCAATCTGAATCATATGGGTTATCAAAAAGAGCATCATCAGCATCATCAGCATCATTAGATGCTACATTTTGTGTAGAACCACAAATAGCATTAGTGGCACTCGCACAAGCACTGCCACTAGCACTGACACTACCACTCTCATGCTCAGCAGCTGCTTCAGGCTCATAGTCATCATTAATATCAAGTGCAGCTAAGTGACTTGTGGAGGCATCCAAGTCAAGCTGCTTTGGCTCAATATCCCGCCTCCTTGTGTCTCCTTTGTAGGAACTTTGCTTGTGTGTAAGGAGGCGCAAGTTTGAATGCACATACACCAAGTTCTCCACCTTTTTTGGATGTAGCCTATTGCGCTTTATTGAGTGGATGAAGGCAAAGATTAGGGTTGGAGACAATATTTTATTATTTAGAAGTCAACTTAAAGTCAAAAAAAAATTAAAAAATGTCAAAAACGTTGAATATTCTGCGGCTTGGGCATTCAAATAGTCAAATTCGGTCCGGGTACGTACCAGGTACGAAATTTTCGTACCCACAGGGTGGGTTTAGTATCCTGCCCGTATCCACAGGCCTATACACGTATCTTGGACAAATTTGAATTGAATCCCTATTGAATTTCGTATCCATATTGATTCGAATCGTATTCGAGACCTTTTCTGGGCGAATTGGTAACTTAGTTCTAAAGTATGTAGGAGTTTGTGGGAAGATACAGAGTATCTTTGACCCACCCTTGTAAGCATTGTTTTAGTAGGACCTTGCAAGGTATTTCTATGATTCTTATCAACAGTTTCTTTAGGAACGATGGCCATTTTCTTTTCTCATGAATTCCAAGAACGTTCTTTTATAAAAATGGAAGAACAATATTAGAACATCAAGAATGGACAAACCTCAATAACCCTCACAACTTGATCTTCATGAGGGATCTCATCACCACAAAAACTTGAGGGAAAAGTGTTGGAATAAAGAATGCACATAGTTTCAGAGAATTGGATGACACAAGAAAAGAGAATTAGAAACAAGAAAAACAACAAGGCTTTTTTATTACAGTAGTAAAAATCTACAAGATTTGTACCCATTATAGATTTTACTTTTAAGATCGTTCTATCACAATTCCTATGTGAAGCAATGGCAAGTATTTTGTGCCTCGAATCATTAAAGTTCTGGCCTGTCAAGTCTTGGGCTTTAGGCAAAATGAGATTTTAAATATTGGCCATTACTAGGGTTTCAACTTACAAAAATAAAAGCAATTGCAGACTGACATAATGTAGGTTTTCACCTTTTTATGCAAAATATTACAGATTAAAAATCAGAAAAAATGTACTGAAATGTTTTGATATCACTTTGCTGTTCATCCATACAGTACCATATTGTCTTCCATATGCACTTTACTGTTCATCTATACAGATTTCTGATTTCTGCTTGTAATTATTCTGACAGCAGCAATTTTTTATTTGTTTTTATTTGGACAGCAGATTTGATAGACTTTGAAGTGAACTCCTTAGACAACAGATTTGATAGTGGAGAGCAGATTTCATTCTCCTTCCATTCAATCTCCTAGTCAATCTTCTTCTCTGTAAGATTGGTTTAGTGTACCCTCTCCTAGGGTTTCTTCACTTTGAACCAGCATACCCTTTATAGGTTGTCCTCTATGATAACAGATGTTAGAAGAATAAATGCAGAGAGTTTGAGAGAATGACATGGCACACACTTCAATGTGTGCATGCTTGTAATTATTATTGAATTGGAGAGGTGGCTGTCCTCTGTGATACCAGATCTTAGAAGAATAAATGCAGAGTCTGAGAGAATTGCATGGCACACACTTACAATGTGTGCATGTTTTTATTTATTATTGAATGAGAAAGGAACTTTGGTGGTTGTAACTTACGTTGTAAGTTAGTTTTTAGACATAATTAATGTGCTGTTATTACATCATTAACAAAAGCAATATATGCTTATGTGTACATAGTCTATTATCAAAATATGTTAGGTGGCTGTTAGATGAAATGATGAATACTTGTGACTCCTTGTGTTTGGTAATTATAAAAACCAAAAACTTGCTTTTGTTTAGATTTAGTGTTCAAGACTGGGATTATTACTTTTGTTTAGATTAGCATTCAATATTGAGAATTATTATTTTATTTGGTCCTCATTTTGTGCATTTCACGAGTTTGTTGCTTTTTTACATTTTTTTTCTGTGTTTTTAATAGGGTGTGACAATGATCAAGTTCCTTACTGATGGTGTCTTGCTAAGGGAAATGATGGAGGATCCTCTCTTGTCCAAATATAGGTGCGGCAATAGACTCATTCTTCTTGTTATTTATGGTAAAAGAAATGAGAAAAGAGCTAAGTTGCAAATTGGAGTGAGGTGTAATATCTAAATCGCAAATAATGAAATAAACTATGGATGTCCTATCTACATAAAACTGAAGTACAAGAACACACTTAGGACATGCTATGTTTTTCAAAGATGTGAAATGTATGTGTTATGTTTAGATATTGTTAAGATGTGGTCACTGTTAGACATGTGTGGGCCATGCGAACTTCATGTCTCTGCATGCCAAACAAGTAGACAAAATCATTTAATACACATTAGTGGTGGATAAGATTTAACTTATTTCATTTATGTAATCACATGGACATATCCACATCATTGACATATCGACATGGAATTATGTCACATGTTATCTAATGTACATCTTGTAAGGTTGTTGCAACCATAGTTGAAAAAATCAGACTTGGCAATAACTTGGTTGAACCAAATTTTTTAAAAACTCAAGACTCAGCAAAAACTTAGGATAAAACTTTGGCAAATTTTCCAAACATTAAAAAAAAAAATTGTAAAAATATTCTTCAAAAACATGCATATTACTGAATGTAGGAACATTTTACTAATTTCCTTCATATATAGATCAAAATTACTTCAATACACATCATAGACCAAAAAACGAGTTCAATACATATTGATATTAACTTCAATTTTCAATATGAACAAAAATTACAAATTATAACTACTTTCATGTTGACAAATTGAAGCAGCTGTGGATTTGACACACCAATTTGATATCGTGTCTTGCATGCAATGCTAAAGAGGGTATGTTGTACTTGGGCTTGTGGGGCAAAAGCATTAAGGCTTCTCATTACAAAAAATGACAGCCTTTTGTTCAATGCGCCCTTTATTGGCACAATGAAAGTGTGGACAAATGTCCTAGGAAAATTCTTGGATATGCTCACTGTGACATGCATTTCTACTTGAGCTGTTTTGATGGCACCACTTGTCTCTAGGAGAAGGGAAATGATTGTTTGGGTACATTGCATCATGTTGGTTTTCTCAAAGGCCACACCATAGAAGTGTTATGCTTGGCCAACAAGGGCATGTGAAATTTGGCGATTTTTTGAGCATTTGAGAAAAACACAAAACACTTGATGATGTTTTGAATGAGTTACTTGTGAGCTAGATTGATGCATGAGTCTTGTGAGTAATCATTGATTTTCTAAATTGAATAACCCCATAAGCGGTTATATTCAAGTCTAAACTAAACTTATCTAAAGGTAATTATTCGAAGGTTGGGAAGCTGACATCCTTGTTGTCGGCAACTTCAGAAGATATCAAAATATTTGCAAGATCAATGGTATTCGATGAAATCAAATACAACTTCAGAAGATATCACATCTGCTATAGATGATAATTTTTTTCATTTCAACGATGTAGGAGGTTTTTGGTTTGACTACCAAAATGAGCCTATGAAGAATGCATGTGAAATTCCTTTTGATCCTGAGGTTAATCTAAATCCATCTCAAGGATCATGCATTGAGGATGACATAGAAGGGATTGAAACTATTGATCATAAAGCAGATTATGTGCAGTCACTTAGGGATAAGGATTTTGGTTATAATTCTCCCTCACCTTTTGAGGAGGACATGGTCTCCTTTAATCAATCAATTGTTACTGATGAGAAGAGTACTCCTATTGAAAGTGAATCAAAAGAGATGTTATATGACAGTTCAAGTCACTTGGAGGAAGCTAAACAAAGAATTTCGGCATTGGATGTTGGGAAAAGACAGTTATGGGTCACCGAAGAGAGAATGGAAAGAAAATAGTCGACAAAAACACAAAATCTGGAGGAGGAAAGAGACAAGCAAATGAGGAAGATCTTTTATGAAGCAATGGCAAGCAAAAAACTAGGGGAACTAATGGATAGTGCTGAAGATGTGGAGAGGACTCGACGACTATGTGAATGGTGGAATAAGAAAGCTAAAACATGCCAAGATGGTAGCTTCTCGGGCAAGAGAGAACTTGCAGAAAATTAAACAAAGGCATGCACACATAGATGAACATGAGATGATTTTTCAGACTAAGTATTGTAATTCTGATATTGCATCAAGGTTTCCACACACCCATCCACCTAGTCAATATTCTCAACACCTAACATTGAAGACTTTGGAGGTACATACACCAAAGGAAGAGAATGTGAAAAGATTAACAGCTAAAGATCATGAGGTCTTAGATCTATACAAGCAAAAGAGAAGCTGAATTGAGATATGATCAACAAGCATTACAAGATGCAGAAAATCAAAGTGAAGTAACTAAACACTTCAAGGAGCAAGAAGACAAAGGAAGAAATGAGATTAAGGAATTGGACAACATAGATGAGACCTATGACTTGAACCATTGTCTGGAAAATAAAAGTTTAGAAATAGATAGATCTAAGGATAACTTCTAGATTGTTAATAATCCCTTGTTTGAAGTTGAAGTGATGAGACTTATGATTGTTGGTGTGAATAAGTCTTGTACCTAGTTTATTCCTTTACTAGGGACTTAGGGGACTTAATTCACATGTTAAGTTTACTTAGGATATTAGTTGTCTCTTGTAGATAAGTATTAGTTGTCTTATCTAGACTTTACACTTTCCTAGGTAGTTATGAGTTAGTTGTCTCATGTGATAGGATTAAGACACTTGTCATGATCTTGTCGTATTCTATCTCTCATCCTTGCCTTTATACGCAAGGCATCTCTAGCTTGTATTGCAACAATAGCATTGCACAGTATTGCATAGCATTGCATTGTATTGATCATTGTATCATATTGCAATCCTTGTTTGGTGGAATAGCATCTTCCATTGTTGCTTCTCTTTATCTCTTGTGGAGGTTATTTGGTGTTGTAGATTGAAGATCTTGGGTTGATCACTTCAACATGGTATTAGAGCTTTGAATCTGGCAAGCCCCTTCCTTTAGAGAGTTTCCACCATCAAGTCTTATTGTGGTTTGAGTTTGAAGCTCAGATCTAGGAGGTAGCCTGTATTTTGGAGTAGTTTGGTCAAAATAGACCCTACCATCGTGTTCAAGAGGCCGAGTAGACGAATTTTGACTGCCAATTTGTCGATTTTCGACACTGTTAGTTGGAGGTTGAGGCAAAATTTTTTTGCCCCAACAAGCTGTACGGCCTCCTAAGTGGTACAGTCGTCGTATTTTTCATTTTTGCAAAATTTTTTTTTGAAAAAATATTCGCCGACATTTATAGGGTTATCGATTTTATTTTGATCTAACTGTTTGCCGAATCACTAGCCGTACCCGCAGTATTCTTGTTGGCTATTGTAGGGTGGTCGACACATTCATTTGTTTCGCCGTCAACGAATCCATCGGCAAGTCTTCTTCCTTCCATGCCGCTGACTATCTCCATTTATGCGGACTTGGGCATTCATTAGAGATTAAATTGGCCAAATTTTTTGTGGTATTGTTCGATCGGTTTGCGGGCTTGATACTTGTTTTGGAGGATAATATCTTTTCGGGCTTGATACTTGGTATGGTATGCAACACTTGAAATCCGCTGTGCAGTTGTTTTTTAGAACCTTTGTTTCAAGTTTCGGCCGATGGTTTCCTTCCTTGCTCGTCAACCTTTTTTTTGACCGGACGACCGTTTGCATATTGCCCCTCGCCGGTCAATCCTTGTACATGGGCATTCATTACCTTCGTTCGGGTCAAATTGCTGTTTTTTCATTTGGATTGGTTCTGTCGACTCCTTCATAGCCCACAGACTTCTAACGGTGGGTGCTTTGTTTGATACCGCCGGCTCATTCAAGTCTTCTGCCTATGTTTTGCTTCATCCAATCTTTGGAGGTGATTCTCGAGCTCTACAGTCACATCCATCCGACCGTTTCCTAGCATTAGATTTGGCATTCATTGGTCGACATTCAATCCCCGAGCATTGCATCGTCGACGTTCTTTATCTCCTTTACCAGGTTCGTGTTTTTGTAGGGTGCTTGCCTCAACGACATGTAAAATCGGCATATTCATCCACCATCGGCAACATATTCTGGTACTTGTCATTGCAGGCCACACATCTGTCGCTGAAACCTCCCTGTGATTTGGTCTGCGTCCTTTTCTCAGGTCAAATCGGCTGTGGAAGGGTACGTTTCATTTATTTCGGCAAGGTTTATATAAAAGTTGTGTTAAATAAACTTTATTAAGGCCGGGCACTCTTTATTTCAGAGGTTTGTAAGGAGAATTGGGGTGTGGGGGTGGCCCGTGGGTGGTGCGACCACCAGGGCCCCACCCTCGCTCCACCTGCCCACCACCCATGGTGGCAGCAGAAAAACAAACTTTTTTTTAAAAACCTTTTTATCAACTGTGGTCATATGTGTGCTCGAGGGCTTAAGCCCAAGGGGCCAAACTTTTTGCACTTGTTTAGCAAGAAAAGGTCCTTTTCTAGGGATTTTTTTCGCTTTTGCATAACTTTCACTCCAGGTGGCAAAATTTGAAACGAAATATTGCCGGAAAGTTGGCGAGCCCAATTTTCCAGTGGTGCAATTGTTTTTCAGAAATTTTGCTGTTTGGGAGCTTTTGTTGCCTGTTGAAGCCAAATGTTCATTCTTCACTCTTGAGCTCATAACTTTTGCTCCATTCCTCCGTTTTTCGCGATTCTTGCAACATTGGAAAGGTCTCTCCGAGCTCTTTAGAGTTACTCATGCACTTTTTCCAGATTTGGCCCCAAGTATAATTAATTCAAATTATTGTGTTTTAACACTTTGGTTAATTACTTGGATATTTTGGCACTTGGAAATTTTTTGTTTGCATGGGATGGCTTCATTTGGGCTGCTTTATATGTATCTTCTGTATTTTGTCTTTTGTGGGCATTTTGAGCATCATTTGTAAGAAATTTTTTTATATGTAAACACACTGAGATAAAGTGCCACACTATTGTACATGTATTTTTGTGGATTTTGCACATAAGATTGTGCCATATTTTGTATTCGGATTGTATTATAAAGTGCCATGGGGGGTTTGTGTAGTGCCTCTGTTATTTGCCATCACACCTTTGTCTAGTGAGTGTCCCTCCAAAACAACAAAGGATCCAAGTGATTCTAGCCTCATGCATGTGTGCTTTGTTTTGCACACCCTTTTTCAGTTGCAGGTACATTCTTGTGCACTTTCAAATGTTGTTTCTTCTCCTTCATGCACTACATGGTGATACACAGAGTTTCAGTGGATTTGTCCTACCTCTCCCAAGTCAGCATTATGGGGGGGTATTATACTGTTCGTGCTAATGCTTCCTTGGTTTCGCTTTGGAGTGAACTATGTATCTAGTATTTGTTCCTATGTACTAGGTGGATGCAGCGGCTGGTTACCCATGCATTTCGGTGAGATGGAGCATTTACCATATAGACACTCTTGCATTTCTATTTTGTGAAGGCAACCTTTCATCCTCAGTTGATTAGTGTTCTTCAAACTATTGGCACTTGTATTTTCAAATTACATTGGTTGAGTAGTGTTGTTGGGGTCACTCGTACAAATTCATGTGCCATCTGTATTTTCGATTGGCGGATGTTATTGCCTTTGTTGCCATCTGATCATTGTTTGAGTAGTGTTGTTGGGGGCACTCATGCAGATTGTTGTCTTCTTGATCCTGATCATCCTATTTTCAGAGGAGGTTCTTCAACACTATAGCAGTCATCTTTTGACAGTTGTTTGCAGCTTCTTCCTACTTCAATGATGTTCTTCATGTTCTTTTGTTTGTCTTTTGGAGAGGAGTTTTCTCCCACAGGGTTTTTCTCCTTTTCTCCGTTTGTGAGAATTTTTTGTTTTGTACATGGGTACCTCATCAGGCCTTGTAGCCGGAACCCATCTTTTGCATCTTTTGCATTGGTTTGTTCCTCCCTATCTTGCACTTAAGGGGGGGAGTTGGTATGAATAAGTCTTTTACCTAGTTTATTCCTTTACTAGGGACTTAGGGGACTTAATTCACATGTTAAGTTTACTTAGGATATTAGTTGTCTCTTCTAGATAAGTATTAGTTGTCTTATCTAGACTTTACACTTTCCTAGGTAGTTATGAGTTAGTTGTTTCATGTGATAGGATTAAGACACTTGTCGTGATCTTGTCTTATCCTATCTCTCATCCTTGCCTTTATAAGCAAGGCATCTCTAGTTTGTATTGCAACAATAGCATTGCACAGTATTGCATAGCATTGCATTGTATTGATCATTGTATCATATTGCAATCCTTGTTTGGTGGAATAGCATCTTCCATTGTTGCTTCTCTCTATCTCTTGTGGAGGTTATTTGGTGTTGTAGATTGAAGATCTTGGGTTGATCACTTCAACAATGACAACTCGCTCTTTGAGTTGAATAAAGAACTTGTTCATGAATGTTGTGATCTGATTGAAGACAATCGAGAACTTGGGGCCTCGACACATCTCCTATCAGTGAAGTATGGAAACAAGCTTGGAGCAACAAGACAAACCCAAGTAATGCTATCACCAACCTCTCTTCAATCAAAGTGCAAGAGATTGCAATTCATGAGAAGTCAATGAGTTGGACTCACTCTTTAGATCGAAGATCAAATATTGAACGTTTAGGCTTTAAAGAAAGGAAGGGTGATTCTCCGACACCATCTATACACATACCTCCTATGAGATTACCAATAAATTACCACTGCCCTGGTTTCTTTACGCTAATACCATTAGTTTGTGATCAAGTGGATTTTAAACCATTCGTAGAGTGGAGGCAGTTGGTAATAAGAAACTCTCCAAGATCAATTCAAATCTCCATCTCCCCCACAGTGAATTGTGTTTTTTACCAACATTCTAGAGCATTCATAATTGCAATAAGTTGGAGTATTGGCGAATTTCTCCTCGACACCTTGAGGGAGGGAATGTGTCGAGATTGTGATTCTATGGTTGAACAAAGTTCTTTTGCCACTAATGAAGAATGAGAAGAATGAGACCAATGATGATATCTATTTCAGTTTGAAGTTAGACAATGAAGACTTCTTAGGATTCCAAAAGAGACGGAGGCAGTTTGAGTATGAGAAGCAAATGGTTAAAATCAGAGTAGTGCAGTGCCAACATGATAGTTCACGTCTAAGGCTGATTTGGAATCCTGGAATCATTTGGGATTCAATAGTTGTTGTAAGTAAGATAATCTATGATGAATATAGTACATTTACTCTTATAAAAGGACATTCCTCTAAGGAGTTTGTGCATAATTTTTGGATCTGTTCTCTTGCTTGGAGATAAATTGATGAAGCAGATCGACCACTATCACAGGTTTCAAAAACTTTTTAGCAACCACTTCCATGAGTTTTGAAAACTGCCCAACAACTTCCATTGCACAGCCGGTTAGCATTTTCTCAAATTATTCTCTCAATTGCTTCCATTCTGTCTTGCCAAACCAGACAACTGTCCTATCATTTCATTAGTTGCCTGTCCCAAGACTTGATCTAAAATTTGGTATGCAGATGTGGCATAGTTTTTTTTCGTAGGTTAGTTATTGGAAATCAAGGACCATGGGGGACTATTGTTTCCTTTCCGAAGAGATCATATGGTGGCATGGATTTTGGACATGATCTTTTGTTTGGTGTAATCATCTAGAGGCACATAAAAAGCACCACTCTCCTATCTTGCATACAACCTCAGTGAAATCCTCTGATAGATTTACATACCAAGATGCATGAATTGGTCATGGTTTCTTAGTCAAAAGTTTATTGAGTGAATTTGATGAAAAGGGAAGAACTTTGATGTGGGCCTCTGAAATATTCCGAGCCAAATTTTTTCAAATTTTCAATTGCAACAAGCAGAGCAATCCATAGTCGTTAGGGTTAGCTCTAAACCAGAACGATACTGAAACAACTCTAACCAAAATGTACACCAGGATCCCGATGAGGGCAAGGTGTGAGCATTGGTCAGAGGATTTGAATGCAAAAACAGAACTGGAAGGAACTCTAACCAAGAATGGCGCCGATGATGGCGAGCATATGGTCAGAGGATCTTCTACCACTACAAGTACTGAAGGGAACTCAACACCAAGTATGTGCTACCCAATCCAGTATGGAGTTGAGGCGACTATATGGCGGAGTGTAAGAATTACAATGCTATGAAAGGAAATAAGCAATGATGCTGAAAATACTCGACGTCAAGAATGTGCTTTCCAGACCGAGACGGAATGGGAGCTACCATATGACGGAGATATAAATTATTACAAAGCTACTTCAGAATGTAAGATAAGCATTACAAATCAGAATTAAGCAAGATTAAGAACTGCTGCCAGTACTACTGTTTAGCTTACAATATGAGAAGAATTCGCCTGCCAAGAGCATGAAGTTAGAACATGTAATGAACCGGACCAATTTTTTGTTTTTCATAAAAGATTACAATGCAACATGCACCCGTTAAGGTTAGCGTAAACCAAAACGATGCAGAAAGTAACTCTAACCAGAATGTACACCAGGATCCCGATGCGGGCAAGGTGTGAGCATTGGTCAGAGGATCTCAAAGTAAATACTGAACAAGAACTCTAACCAGAGATGCGCCGGCGAACGACGAGCATTCGGTCAGAGGATCCCTATCTATTGCAATACTGAAAATAGCTCAACACCAAGTATGTGCTACTCGATCCGTGAAGGATAGGAGGCGACCATATGGCGGAGACTTAGGAAATTACAATGCAAGAAAGTAAAAGGCGGCAAGCCAGCCTCTTCCACTTATTCAATGGGTAGTACAAGTAAATATCAAATGAGAGGAGAGAATTGCTGACAGTACTACTGTTCAACTTACAATAAATTAGAGAGTTTGTCAATATCTTAAGATTAGAATCCTTTCGAAGCTATATCAAATTAAGAACTCCCTTTCACACTCCCAAGCTCACTGAATATCAACTCCTCACACACTAATGAACTTTCTCAAATCTGATGTGACTGTTTTTGACAGAAATGATACAGAACAGCAGCATGAAAACTCATCAAAATGCATATAACTCACTCTAAACACATCCTATTGACGAAAGATCAAATGCAGATTGCTATACTGATGCAGGCGCCCAAGATACAATCCCTAAACCACTCAAAACAAGCCTTATTTATTTTTGCACAAACTCCAATGTACCTCAAGATGGTACGGCCCAGCTGCAAGGGCGAATTTCCTTTATAAAATCAAAGAGACATAAATAAAATCTGGAAATTGGCAAGCATGGTCGCCCTTCATAAACAGATTGAAAGATCCAACACCCAGAATGATAACATTTTTATTTCATGAGCTACGAGCGATTCTTACATTCCTCAATGACATTCAGCAACATCAAAATATGACAGAAAATGTAAACTAGAACTCCAACAATGCAATTACTCAACTAGAAATGCAATTCAAACCTAATACAAGCTAACCTCTCAGCTAGTTGCTATCTTTCAAGCAAGAAGATGAGCCAATGCTAGGAGGTGTGCTTTCCTCGAAGCGAGTGCCTGAATACAATCCAGCAGCATAACGGTGTAGTAGACAGAAGATGCCAAATGAAGAGCTGAAGCCTGCTTAAATAGAAATGAGAGAAACATCTAGAAACTTCCAGAGGGCGCCCAAAAACCCTAATTTTCAAATTACTCATTTCCCACCAAAAGAAGGCGTCCCTTTTCCTCCATAAAATATTTCATTTTTTAAAATAAACTTCATCTCACAAAAGGGCGTCCCATTTAATAATCTCAAATTTGACATTTAAAATATAATATAACTCCTTATGACGCCTTGACCCTCAAAAGTCCCCTTTTTAAAAACAACTTAAAGTTGCACTGCTAGACCAAGGGGTATAATATTAAAATAATAATATTATAATAAAATACTTATCTCTCCACTAAAAAATGCGCCCAAGGCCAAGAATTGAAGTGCCGGTGGGCTCTTGAAGAGATCAAGTGAACCCAAACGTCAGCGATAAGTTACTAAAAATGAGTAAATTCACGGAATGCCACGGTAGACACCCTTTAGAGCTCTCTGAAACCGGAGAGAATCCATGGGTCGAGCCCAACTCGGCAGCAGCATCCTCAAGAGCTAGAAACCCTAATTTCACCCTCCCCTTACGACCTCTGGTCGAGGAATAGGCGGGTCAGCTTATAAGCGATCAGCTGAGAAGGGACATTCTGATCCGCCCTCCCCAAGATTACTTGCCCTCAAGCAATCGCAAGTCTGGATGCTGTAGAATCTCCTCATCCTCCCAAGTAGCATCCTCCAATGGTAAATTCTTCCACTTTACCAAATACTCTTTGATTGTTCTCCTCCTCAAGGAACGCTCTCTGAAATCAATAATCTGTTCTGGAACCAAAGTCAATTGCCCTTCTTCATCCAAAGGAGGTAACTGTGATGAAGCCACAACGTTGTGTCCAAGTGCCTTTTTGAGTCGAGACACATGGAAGACATTGTGGACCTTACTACTCGAAGGTAGTTCCAACTCATAGGCCACCGCTCCAACCTTCCTAACAACCTTGAATGGTCCATAGAAGCGTGGTTTCAGCTTCTCAGCTCCACTCTTCTTAAGTGTAGACTGTCTGTAGGGTTGAAGCCGAAGATATACCATGTCACCAACATCAAATGAGCGCTCAACACGCTGCTGATCAGCGTACATCTTTTGCTGATTTTGTGCCATTTGAAGGTTGTCCTTTAAGGATTTCAAAACATCTTGGTTCTGCTGCAACCAATCCTTGGCTTGAGGAGCTTTGCTATCGCCAAACACCAATTCTGCAAAGCTTGGAGCCTCGTAACCATAGAGGGCCATGAATGGAGACATCTTTATTGACACGTGGAAAGATGAATTGTAGCAATATTCTCCCAAGTGGAGCCATTTTACCCATGCTCTTTGCTGTTCCGAGACATAATTTCTGAGATAGCCCTCCAACCACTTGTTCACAATCTCCGTTTGACCATCCGTTTGTGGGTGATAGCTAGTGCTTGGAGTAAGCACCGTACCACTCATTCTAAAAATTTCCTGCCAAAAGGTGCTTAGGAACTTGCTGTCCCTATCACTCACAATATTTTTAGGCAACCCATGCAGTCTAAACACTTCATGGAAGAACAAATCTGCAACTTGAGCTGCTGTAAATGTGCTTGTGATGGCAAAGAAATGAGAGAATTTGGTCAATCTGTCCACTACAACATAAATACAGTCTTTGCCTTGAGCCCTAGGCAACCCGGTGATGAAATCCATAGAGTACTCTCCCATTTTTGATTTGGAATGGCAAGTGGCTGCAGTAGACCAGCTGGAAGAGAGTGCTCATTTTTATTCATTTGACAAGTACTACACTCCTTGATGTGACGCTGAACATCATCCTTCAACCCCTTCCAAGAGAATCTCTCTCGAATCTGCTTGTATGTCTTGAAGTACCCTTGATGACCAGCAAGTGGACTGTCATGGAAAGTCACCAAAATCTTCTTCTTAAGTTTAGAATCAGCCACCAAGAAGATTCTTCCCTTGTAGTGGATCAACCCATCAACTACCTTGTACCTTTCATCATGAAAAGTACCTTCAATAACGCTGGTTGCAAACTGATTTTTGGCATAATCAGCAAGCAACAACTCCTTCCAATCGGCATGAGTCGTGTTTCAACTTCAAGTCAAAATATTGCCATTTGTCCATCAAATGAACCATTAAATCCTTCTTTCCTTAGGTCATGAATGTTGTATTTGTCATCTCTAGTCAATGCCTTTGCAAGGCCAATGAAAGAAGCGTTGCAAACACATTGGGTAAAGTGAAGAAAAGAGCATGGATGAGCAAACAGATGTAAATTGACTAAGGCATGGAAATAGGGACATCCTAGTGTATTGGAGCATGTGAATGCACAAATAGGGACATCCTAGTGTATAGGAGCATGTGAATGCACTAAGTGTTTCTTAGGTCATGAATGTTGTATTTGTCATCTCTAGTCAATGCCTTTGCAAGGCCAATGAAAGAAGCTTTGCAAACGCATTGGGTAAAGTGAAGAAAGGAGCATGGAAGAGCAAAAATATGTAAAATTGACTAAGGCATGGAAATAGGGACATCCTAGTGTATTGGAGCATGTGAATGCACTAAGTGACCCAAAGTTAGTAAAAAGGTGAAGAAAGGGCTTCTTAGATTAGTGGAGTACACCGAAACAAAGGAAACACACTTTTTGATTTTTAAGTCATGAAGATTGTCACTTGGTATGGAGCATGCTTCATGATGAAATGTTTGAGTCAAAGCTAGAAAATAAGTCAAAAAGCATGTGCCATATAGAGGTGTGAAGAAGTTCAAAGTTTGAAACACAAAAAAGGGCCCATAAGTCAAAAAATGTGTGCTTTTGTAAAGTGATTGTTAGAATATAAGGCTTGCCTTTTGTATTAAAGTCACCATATTGAGTTAGTGATGTGTAATACTATTAGTTGCTATTAGTATTTAGAATCTTGGATAAGTGTTAAGTTTATTTATTGTTAGTTACATCTCTCTTTGGTATTATTTCAATATGGTATCAGAGGAGGATAAAGCTGCAATATCTACTATGAGATGTTAATAGAGGAGCCAAATGAAAGGAAGTAAGTCATGTTGCGAGTTGTAGTTACACAATCACAAGTTAGGGTTTGTAAAAATTCGAAACAATAGAAGCAAGATGATTTGGTTTAAAATTGTGTAGAAAGATCATGATGTGAAGGAGGCCAATACTTGTGTATTGAAAACGTGAGTTGCATAGGTTGTGGGCATAGAAGAGCATGAAACACAACCACTAATTTTGAAACATAGCCACTAATTTCATGGGTTGTTTGTGTTGAAAAATTGATTGTCATTGATGTGAAAGGGCCGATTGAGAGTTTCTTTTTTGCAAAATTAAAATTAAATAAATTGGACGACCCCCTCTTGGAGCCGCCTCATTTAGAGGTGTGTTTTTTTTTTAAAATTAAAAATAAATAAATTTTGTATTTAAAAAGGGCCGACTCCCCCTAGAGTGGTGCACCTCATTTTGGAAAATAAAAAAATATTTTGAGGAGGTGCAACCCTTGGTTGAAGAGGGATTTGAAGGTGTATAAATAAAAGAGTTTTGGAGGACATTTTAACCATCAATTCATTGCACATCTTTCCTACTTCAAGAACAGATCTAGAGCAGAAAAAGGAGCAGATTTATGAGCAGAGATCAGACCTTTTAAGAGCAGAAATCAGACATATTTGGAGCAGACCTAATGCAGATTTTTGTGAAGATAAATTTCAGATTTGAGACTATTTATTGAAGATTTTTTTGCAGATTTAAGAGAAGAACTTGAGGCAGATTTTGTTGAAGTTCTTGAAGGGATCTAGAGCAGATTCAATAACATTATTATCATATTGCATTTTGAAGGTTGGTGCCTCTCACTCAAAGAGATTGGAGTTTCTTGCTGAGTTGGTGCTTAGTGGAGGGGATTGGTGTCTTCTGTTGGTTGGTGCCTATGAAGCTTGTAAGAAGATATATATAAAAGCAATATTTTGCCGTGGTTTTCTCCTGTAAGGGTATCCACGTAAAACCATGTGTGCATCTTGTGTGCTAAATTGTTAGATCTTATTTGTGTAGATGCTTTGATTATTGCTTTATGGTTGCTAAATTTATAAATTGTAAAAGTTGATCTTATACTAATTCAGCCCCCCTCTCAGTATAAGTGTGTGTTTGTTTCTTCAGTTTGTGCATAGGAAAGAGGCCATGATTCACATAAAATTGTGAAAAATAATTAAAAAATCATAGAAGGCTGTTGAGGGATCTCAGCTAGATCAAACATGGGCACAAACTTCATTGTCATGAAGAAAGGTCATGTGGGATCCTTGAAGTGTGTGACAGGTTTAATTTATGGTGATTCACATGAAGAATTGTGAGGGTATTTTGGTTTTTTTTACAGTTGTTAGTTTTAGTTATGTTTTAGGGCACAGTGAATATCATGGATTTTTTAAGTCTTGAACATGCCAAAAATTACAGGCCCTCAGAAATTTGCAAGTCTCACCAATCAAAATTGCTGTCATAATTTGATAATGATAGGGACTCCGAGTTAAAGGTTGAGTTTGATATTGGTATCCTAGATGAAAATTCCTAATCACGTTAGCCAAGGTATGAGTTGTAGCAATATGCGGTCCTACTGTTGTGTTTTTTATATCTTACTAATATGCCTATTATTGGACATTTGGTACTGGTTGGTTTATTTGTTGTTATATGATAAAAGAAAATGACAATTTCATGTTTAGTTATAATATAATTTTGAAGCATTGTGGCTTGACTCAGTGAATTCATTTAAGTCTTTAATATTATGGTCATATGGATGATGAATGGCTTTCAAGTTTGTGTATTTTAGAAATTTTGAGTTCAGATTTACATTTGTGTTAGTTAAACACATAAAAATTTCCCATATATTGAATTTTCCTTCTAAAAGAAATTTATCATCCTCCTTTGTATCATAAAGGGCATCTCATCTCCTATCATCCCCAAAACATGTCCGTGTGTTTCCTTCCATACATGTATCGAAAACGCCATGGAACGATGTTTGTACTCCTGCTTTTCTTTTCATTTCATTGCTTTTGCTCTCTTTTTGGTTTTGAATGATTCATTGGTCGGTTTTATTATATTGCTCATAAAGTCATTCTAAAAACGAGGCAGGATTGGCTTTATGATTATCCATGTCCAATGCAATTTTTAATATGAGGATTTTATTTTAAACATAATTAATCCAATTTTTTTAGTCATTTTTAAATTGTTTGTTTGAATTACTTATCACACTTTCAGATTTGTTGGTGCCTTGCATTCTTTTTTAGTTGATTTAGTTTGAAACAATTTAGGTGCCTAAACTACCTTATAGTTTCTTTATGCATGCAAATAGAAAGATTTATTTTCTTTTCTAGGCTTTTTTTGTTTGAGCTATATCCTATATTCAGATATATGTTCTGTGCGGAATATGACAAATGCTTATACTTACTCTGAAAAGTTTTTTTTGGTATACTACAGATTTACATCTGATGTGAAGATAAAAAGTATCTCTGTTGTTGGCGGTACTGGAGGAACAAGCCCTTCAAGATTGCGAGCGTAAGATTTTGTTTATATTCTTAGAATAGCAAAATTTCTGGGTCTGACATTTTTTTAATAATAGGCAGCTATATGAAATGGCTAAGAAAGACACTTAGTGCCTTTACAATTATAAGATCTCCTTTGACTTTGCTCCCAATTTGCTCCAGATCATAGTAGAGAAAATCTTTCTTAGGATTGACTTGACAAATCAAGAGATAAAAGAGTTTCAATTAATCAAGGAAAACTTGGGAAATTAAAATTACTGAAAAATTCATAAAAATATAGAAAAAGCATCATTTTTTATTTCATGCCAAATAAATTGCAGAGACAGAAAGTGAAACAAAATAAGAGTGTATGACATGAAATATGAATTATGTTCATTAATTTTTAAGTCGCTGCTTACAATGCACAATACATTAACTACAGTCATATTTGTGTCTAAATTCTAAGTTCAAACCTATAAATCAATCACAAAATACAAAATACAAAGCCAACCTGCAAAGTAACAAAATAGAGAGGGAGCCTATGGTGCTAGCCACTATGATCCTGTAAGTGTCTGTAAATTGTGATGTTGAAGCTGCAGGGTTCAGGCTTGCTTTCAATTGGTTGATTTCATGTTCATCATATACCTTGTTCAAGATAGGTAGGTCCTCATTATCAGATAGTAGCTCCTCATCATTTGTGATGTATTTTGAATCTAGATCAATCTTGTCAAAGCCAATTGGTTGGTTATCATGGATGCCCCTTGATATAATCAAATTGAATGCATATAGAATAAAAATGTGCATTATGCAATTAATTCAAATTGATGTCAACTTTACAAGTTGTAACAAATACCTATGTTCCACCGGCGTCAGGGACGGGGGAACAGGTTTCCGGGATGGGGGGACAAAGGGGCCTCAATTTCGGGATGGCGGGGGGACGGCGGCGGGCGGGCGCGTGGGAAGGGGTGGGGGGTGTATATACTATATACTATACATATGGTACTTAAAATGCTAGTTATGAAAAGATGTATAAGACTATTAAGTATTAAGAAGTAAAATAGCAAAATTGAAATACTAAATAGTAAATACTTGAACATTGAACATTGAAGTTTTCAATATCGAATTACATTATTACTTATACTAATTAGAAATTAGAATAGTAATACTCAATACTACAATGTAACAATTGTCGAATCGGCAAATGGAAAATTCCTATTATATGATATCAAAAATATCTGATCATAAAGATGATTACAATGAGTAGCATGATATCAAAACAAGTACAAAATCAAAATGACAAAATGTAGTGAAGGAGGCAGAGGCCTCTAATCATCCCTCGGGAGGTCGACAAACTCCTCATCACTAGAACCACTGGACTCCTCAAGGTCAAGACCCGCCAAAGGAACACCAACCAACCCTATATC
This sequence comes from Sequoia sempervirens, assembly GCA_007258455.2. Classification (NCBI taxonomy): domain Eukaryota; kingdom Viridiplantae; phylum Streptophyta; class Pinopsida; order Cupressales; family Cupressaceae; genus Sequoia; species Sequoia sempervirens. The sequence goes on along the minus strand of VDFB02005760.1, from coordinate 376,917 downwards.
TGAAGCATCCTCATCCTCATCAATCTGTGATGGCTCCTCTGGCTCTACATCCCATCGTGCTGCTGGGCTCTCCTTGTACACACGTGTCCTGCGGTCAGTGATACACAAGGCACTATGTACAACCACTAGCTTCTCTGCTCTTCTAGAGGTAAGTCTATTCCTCTTAAGAGAGTGGATGAAGCTATAAGTAGAGCAGTTCCTCTCAAAAATTGAAGAACTAGAAACCTAGGACAGCAAACGAATGGCTAGTGTGGTAGTCAGTGATTTCGGTCCATGACAAGTCCATCACAAAATCGGATCCTCCTGTGCCATAGTTCTTATGTCCGCCTTTGCTGCAGCCTTATAACCCCTAAGAGTAGCAAATTTCGTCCACTCAGTGCGAATGTTGCCAGCAGCTTCAGCATCATACATCCTATCAATGCATCTGAAGAACCCTTCCTTCACCTCATCATCCTAAATCGGTGTAACTCTCCCAGGCCTAGGCATGTACCACTTCGGATTCAATGCATAAGCAACCATGTGCAAGGGAGTGTTTAGGCTGTCCCATCTACGCTGAATAATAGGCTGAATGTAAACATTGTAGAACGCTAAAGTGGGGTCCTTCTCTCGCACAACTGCCCTCATTTGACCAAGCATAGAATCAATGCACTCATAAACCTCCCCAAGGTTAGGTGCATCCCCATCCCCATATCTGATGACCTGTACAATTGGTGTAATGATGGTGACAATATATTTTGCATCATGCCAAAATGCATCACTCTTCACTATCTCCTTCACCCTCTTCCCCTGCTCTGTCCTGGACCCATCCCAACGATTCCATTCTTGTGTCATAACCATGACTTGCAGTGGCTCTTGTAACTCAAGCATTCTCTCCAAAAGAATGAAATAGGATGCATATCTAGTCTCAACTGGTTTCAAGAACTCCTTTGCGAAGCTCCTGAAGATGGCATGTGAAGTGTGGTGGTTGCAGATATACATCTGCACATCTCTAGCATTGTTGACCACTCCCCTAATCCACTCAATCTTCCCCATGTCCTTGAGTGCATTGTTCATGGCATGCACACAACATGGAGTCCACCAAATGTGTCTCTATGATGCCTCTATAAGCCTCCCTGCAGCTCTGCACACATGTGCTGCATCTATCACTACTTGGACCACATTTTGTGGCCCAATCTCCTCAATAGCTGCCCGAAGGATCTCAAACTGAAAATCAACATCTTTTCGATGCCCTGAACAATCAACCGCCCTGAGAAAGAATGGCCCCTCTGAGCATGTAACTATAACATTGATGAGTGGACGATGCCTAATGTCTGTCCATCCATCCATAACTATGCTACATCCAGACTCCTCCCAACATGCCCTCATCGTCTCCATCAATGAATTGATCTTGGCATAGTTGTTATCCAAGATCGTGGTCCTCAATTTGTGCGCACCTGGTGGCACATATGATGGTCCTCCCTTCGCCACCATCGACATCATCTCCTTATAATAAGGAGATCGAGCTACATGGAATGGGATTCCATTGGCAAAAAAGAACCTGCCAATGGAATCATCTATCTGATCCCTCAGGTGCACATTAAATAAATCAGCTATGGGGTTAGGCTGACTTTGCATCTTGCGTTTCCCCTTGCCCTATTGTGATGCAGCCATAGTGCTATAAGTGGATGACGGTCCTGAGGCTGACCCTGACAATGTTCCTGCTCTCTGATGCAATGTAGGAGTAGAAATATGTGGCTGCGTCTGCATTTGCTGTTCCTGAATCTGCTGAATAGTCTGAATATGTTGCCTACCAGACAAGGTAGTAAGCATTGGAATTGCCATGTCATCTGGAACACCCCAAAAGCTTGGAAATCAGAATGTTTGTATTTCCAAGATTGTTTAGGTTTGCATTCAAAAATCACATGTCCACACCTTTTCTCCAAAAAAGAAAGTTGCTTAACTCTGGTCATAGCCCCAAAACCAATCATGCACCACAAATGTGACCATTTCCTCGTACCACCACCTATGACGGGGGCTGTTATGCTTGTTGCAAACTGATGAAGGAGATTGTGAAAGCTCAAAGGACCACCTAAATAACTCTCATTGATTTGGGAGGGGCAATCCAAGAGACCAACTGGTGCAGCAGCTATGGGCTATTTTTACCATTTGAAAATAGCTCACAATTCAATCTGGGCTTAGCTATGAAGGTTCCCTATATTTGGCATTGGCTTGCACTATAAGAATGATAACATTCATCCTCACTTTTCATGACTGTGGGAGCAATTCTTGACACTGCAATGTTCAGCAAAATGAAAAGAAAAAACAATAAACTCATAAATTCAAACCTATGCACTACTTTAAATTTTTAAAATTAAAAAAATAACTCTACTATTTTAAATCTTTTAAGCAAGATTTTAAATTGCAAAACAAAATCTAAATCAATTTAGCAAAATGGAACAAAGAGAAATGAAATAACTGAATAAGAAGAATTAGAAGCAAGGGCGAAGAAATTCAAAAAATGGCTTTAAAATAAAACATTTCACTTCAGAAAATAAAATAAAAAATCAGTTAAAAACCCTACAAAAGGGCGTCCCACACTTCTTTCATCTCAAATCACTCCTTTCAACTCCTCCAATTCTCTCCCTCAACGCCAAGACCTCTTCTTGCTGTAGCAAAAAACTTAAAGCAAACTGAATAAAAAGAAGATTGGAGGGCCTTTTGAAGGCATGTAAGAGTTTTGGTGGGCCCCACTGCCCTTAGGGTTCGAATAGAACCAAACAATAAAAAAAATGTCTGCATTCTTTTTTTAAACTGAACTTTAGTGGCCTGCTCCACTGCTCGGCCCCTCGGACGCTGAGGGATGCCTGTGTCGCTCAGTTGCCCTCGGATGATCGCCGGAATTTCGCTCCTACGGCTCTAAGGCAAAACGGTGGTGCCGCAATCAGAGAGTTGAAACACTGTCTCCCACGTCTCCGGGACATCCTTGTTCTGAAAACCTAAGGGCTTAGGGGGGGGGCCTACGCGTCCCCGGGGTAGGCCACAAATCAACAATAATTCCTTTTAGCTGAGTAAATTTTTTTGAGTCAAATTTTACCAAGATTGAAGGCCCTGTTAGTTATCGTAATAATTCTCTATTGTTAATGGTCTCATAATCATATTGTTGCTATCCTAGTTAGTAGTTTCTTCCACTAGACATCTTACTCTCTACAGTAATCTACCTTATCTATAAATCTAATCTTCAATTTGCTGTTGCAAAGTAATTTTCAAGCTAAAATTGTTTCATGGTATCATAGCTGATGATGAGTTCCACAAAATTTGGCGAAATGCCTTAAAAGTTTGACACATCCTTTTACATGGAATTTTTCTAGAAATTTGGTAGTTTGAACTTTTGTTTTTTAAATCGTTGGTTTTAACAACCTCGCGGGTCTTTAGAAGTTCTTGAAAAGGCGGTTTTTTCGCTCTTCTTTTCGTAGGAGTTAGATAGGGCGAAGTTTTGAAGACCATGCACCAACATCATTGTGCGCGCGAAATCTTCGATCCGTTCTCATCTTTTGCTGGTAAGCAGATCTCTAAACCTCGTGGCGGTTTTTCAAAAGCCTTTTTAAGTACGCTTATGGTCTTTGTTACGCTGACCTCTTTTCTCGTGACTTTCGCGGTTCCCAGAACCTTTCTTCAGGATTTCATTGTTCTTAAACGAAGCTGTTTTGTATTTCTCTGTGGTGACCGTTGTTGTGTTTTGTCCTCATAAGGACCTTATTGTGACTTTCTTCGCTTTTAGCATCGCGAGCCTGTTGTGGAACTTTTTCTTTGAGGCCACCTTTTCGCCCTTTGAGGTCGTAGATTTTAGTCTTAAAAGCCGCTGATCTTCGGGCCTCTTTAAAGTCGCTTTAGACCCTGGCTCACGTTTATGAATGCATTTTGTCTTCTTTATTGGTTTTCGCCCGTGTTTTCTCCATTTATCCCGCGTTTTCTTCTGTGTTTGGAGCTTTTTTGGGCGTTTGTTGCTGCATAACGTTGCTCTCACTTTGTCTTGGTGTGCCGTCACTCTCACCTCCTTGTGCCACAATTTCGTGGAGTTTCAATCCGTTTTTCTGCATTTTTCAGAGTTTTAATGGCCGCCTAGGGTTTCTGCTAATTTGTCTAGGGTTTTGACCCTCTGTTTCAAGGCGGATTTTTTTTCCGATTTTAGATTCCTTGTGGGTTTTTCGAGATATCAATTGGGTTGTCGTTAAATTTTTTGGGGTGTCTCGAAGTTCGTGCCTTGAAATTTGTGCAAGTGGGTGCTGACGAAATTTTCTGGGTTTTCAGCAACATTTTCTCGGTACTCTTCAGATCTTCTAGGTTTTAATATTTTTTTCCCTTAATAAAATCTTTATGGGTTTTAATATTTTTTCCCTTAAAAAAATTTGTATGGGTTTTCATAATTTTTTTCCCTCAAAAAATTCTGGGAGGGTTTATAATTTTCTCCTCAAAAATTAAGAGTTTTTTCTCTTGTAGACCCTAGTCAGAGTTTCTGTCGTTAGGGAGGGCTCTCTGGTATTTGGTTTTTAATGTTTTTTCTGAAAAAACGATGATTTGTAATCTTGGGTTTGACGATTTTTTCCTCAAAAATCGTGGTTTGTTGCAGTCAGTTTTTTGGTCGCACTTGGCAATGCTGGAGCGAACATCTGCACATCTGTCTTCTTGTAGTTTGTTTTGGGGCGTTGTACTCATCTGTAAAAGTTTCAACGGTTTGCCGATTTATCCTCAAAATCGTGGCAGCTGTTCTCAGCGTGTCTTTGTTTCAGGGAGGGACAACTCTGTTACCCAATGTCAGGTTGGAAGTTTTGTGATGATTTATGGTCAATAGTTCTGTACATTTTGGGAGGGTTAGTGGCGGACTCATCTTAGTGGCAGAGTCAATGGCTGGCTCTTGTCTCTTGTTGTAGAGCATTCTAAAGAAGGGGCAGCCTTCTTTGTTCTTTTCTGGACGGTTTTTTGGTTCTCTTGGTCATTAACATTTTGTAGATCTAGGGAGGGTCTTAGCAGCAACAGAGTGTTCTGAAGAATTTGTGACCAAAAGACCTGCAGATTGTTTTCTGTAGGCTAGTTAGATGATTGACCATTAAGGGAGGGTGTTAGAGTAATAATTCTCTATTGTTAATGATCAATAATATATTGTTGCTATAGTAGTTAGTAGTTGAGGTAGTTGGACATCTTAAATGTCTACAGTAATTTACCTTCTCTATAAATTGTAATCTTTTCCTTTGTTAATGCAAGCAATTCTCCCAGCTAAAATTGTTTCAGATGTTGTGGTTGCATTTCTTAGAGTGTATTCTGCTTTCATTCAACATCTGACCAGCTTCATTACTCTCATTCATGTCCAATGTTTCTCCCTTGTGATCGTTAGTAATAATCAACAAAAAGAGTGCTTGGCAAGGAACAAATATTGTGTAAGGCTTGGTTTGTCTCATGCCCTTAAAATTTAGCCATTCTTCTCTGCATTTCTGGGATGGGAATGTGGGGATGCATTTCTGGGTTAGCAGAAAATTTTCCAGATTTTGAGAACAATGGGGGGACGGGATTATGACATTGAACATTGAGCAACAAACATTCAACATTTGCCATTCAAAATTGGAATAGAAAATTGAACGAAACACTGAAATACAAATATGACATTGTAAACATGAATATCAAATTGTTCTTATTTTCTATGATTGTAACGAATTTCCTTTGCGTAAATTAATTTTTTTCCAAATTTCACTTTAAACATGTAAAGGTAACAAGTAACAAAGATAATACAATAAAATTTTTCCTTTCTTTATTGATAAATGTATACAAGTTACAATATATTTCCACATGAATTCCATTTTCATTGAAAATATAAATCAGAGTTCAAAAGTAATATAGTTACATACATAGCTCGTAAGCTTTTGCACAAATAGAAGTAAGAAGGTCCAAGAGTCTGTCCTTTCAAATCTTGGTACATCGGCCACTTGCTGTGGAGGAGAAACATCACTCGGGCGCTTTTCCGCCAACCACGGACTTATAATGCGATCCCCTGCACACCTATCGTTAGATAGATGGCCCTCCCTTCGAAGAAGAGATTGGTAGGGTATCCTTTAACGATCACCAACTGAGCATAGTGCTGTGTCCTACACAATTAGAACCTTGCTATTTCACAATCTCGAACTAGTTCTCGGATCACAATGAATTGACAGTGTAGTCTCAACTATCTCACACCTAAGTGGATGTCGTACCTTTCACTACTTTGGCCAAAGTATTCTCATTCAGTACTTCGAATGAAGGTCATCTATCATAACACTACTCAGGGCCGATTTGACTCGAGGCTTCCTTCCTCTACGCGTAGGTTGGTCTATCGGGGTAGTCCGTACCCTAGACTTCCTACAACAAGCTAACTACTAGAATGGAGGACAACTTAACAATTACTCACAACTATCTCCCTTAATTCTGGACATCTTCATTCTAGGAGCTTCCTTAACTTGACTAAGTTAATTTTAAACTAGTTGTGATCGGTAACTTATTAAATGCCCTCGATTCATTCCTTGGTATTAAATAGCTATATACAAGCATACACTCCTTATATGGAGTCAATACAAATAATGCAATTTGCTCTTCAATGCATCAGTAAATTCTAACATAAACCGTACATTATTGAATGCAAGAGCTAATAGTATAGAACCTGCAAAAACCTTCTTATTTCACAAGTTTTCCTCTTGTTTAATGATTCAACAACAACTCTATAATTAAAGCAATTCTTTTAGAAATTCTTTCCAAGTATACCATATAGAATGACCTTCATTCCCTATTGTTTTACAATGAAAGCGGACTTTTATTTGTAAACTCTTCTAAACAAAAGAAGAATAGCAGCTTTATGAAAAGTAATAGAGATAACATGCCTGACAAGAGCTTCCCACAGGTGCTAATCAAGTGTGAGATTACTACTCCTTTAGCCTCCAGCCAAAGGACTTCCAGCTAGCTCTGTTGATGAACTCTTAACACAACTATTGATAATTTCAATCTGCTATTCTCAGTTATAATGAATGCTAAGCAGAATACACTCTTAGCAGTTTTAGGGACTCACTCAACAAATGATAAACACTCTGAATTTGATCTCAAATATGTTTAATGTTCTCACAACAGAAGCTCTCTTAGTAGAATAAATCTCACTCTATAATGATGAACTCAACTCTCTCAACAAAAGAGACTAAACTTGAACTCCAAATTCGTGTGTTGAAGAATGAACAAAGCAACCTTTATATAGTGTTTAGAAACTCAACTATCTCCTCTTCCTAAGGCGTCCAAGCTGCCAACACTGAAATTTGAGAAACTTCTTGAGAGATTTGTGGTGAAAATCTCAAGTAAATCATTATCCCTTCAAGCCACGACTTCACATGGCGAATTTGATAAGTCGACAGCTCAAGGCATCTTCAGATTTTTAAGGTATTTTGAGATAAATGATTTGAAAAATTCGTTTCAAATGATAGGTCAAGCCTGCAACAACCCACGTTGCCATTTTTTATGCCTAAAGAACAGTGTTAGCATCATTCAATGACCTATTCTCTGCCCGCGTGCTTCAGACGCGTTTTTCTTCAAGCATGCGACTTTCTCAGGCAATTTTCATGAACTTTTCAAAATAAAACATATTTTTCTCTTTTCCAAATGTTCTCAGTAATTATTTTGATTTCTCTTTGATTTAAATATTTCAACCAAAAGGATCGATTTGAGTTTTACATTTTCTCTATAGTCAAGTTTCAAAACTAATGGTTCGATTACTCTTTAATTTAATCAATTATTCCATAGTTTATAATAATGTTCTCAATAAAGATTTTAACTATGCAAGGTAAAAATCATTTTCCCAATTTCTCAAGGTAATATTCAATTTCCCAAATTACTTATGGTAATAATATTAAATTCAATTATTCTTATATATTTAATATATATATGTTTATATATTTCTATTATAGATTTATTTACTCTGATATATATGTATATATATATATATTTAAATATGACTATTTAAATATATTTAAATATATACATATATGTATTTAAGTAAAACTATAATATAATATATACTTATATATTATTAAATATATAAACATTTACATATTTAAATATTTACACTTATACATATTAATTATTACATATGTATATTGCGAGCCAGTCAGCATACTTTCAATATACATACATATGTATTCGTGTAAATATGATTATATGTAAATTCCAATAAAATATTATTATTAACATCATTATTCACAGGCAATAGGTAACGTGGGTATGTATATCATTGTACGCAGTGCACACGTAAATGTATGTATACCATGTCGACATGTACGTATGGGCATATCCATTTGCCAAGCATACGTATGTATTGACATGTATATACATAGGGATACGTGTACATTATATACATGTATACACATACTCACTCGACCTATTAACATATATCCATTCACGTTTTCCACATTAAGGTCAAAGCACAGTAAGTCAGACAAATGAGTAACCATCACTTTCAAAGCATAAAGAAGTAAACATAACTCCTAAAGCCTAAGGATGACTTATCTAGACCAACATAACTGACTTGGTTTCTTAGAGCCTATACTGACGTGTGTGTAAGCTCAATTGGTAATCGTTACTGTTTACCCGACCAAGTTCCTCCCCGAATGATGTCTCTCCTTTGTCTGGAGGAACAGTCTTCATACCTGTACACCATGACATGACATCGGCAGTCATATGCTCATAACAAGGTAAAAACATCTCACGAGTTAGAATAACATTATTCCATAATTGTATGCAACATTTAATCAAGAATTAAATCAATAGAAGTAACAATCAAATGAAACCATCATTTAAACAGAACACCATTATTGATAACAAGTACATCATTGTTTTATTCATCTAAAAGATTCAAACATTACACTGCATTTCCTATGCAGTAGTAGCTATACAATCGGGTGTAACAATGATCATGAAAATTGCTGTTTGAAAATACCGCAAATATGTTTTTATGTTTTAAATAACCATTGATGTGGGGAAAATCAGGACTGGCAGATTGGGGATGTTGGGCATCCTCAAGTACCTCCCTAAAACAGGAAATTCCATAGGAATGTTGAAAAACCCTGAAATGTTCTTGGGATGCAGGGGAATCTCCCCCCTTTGATCCCCTTGTATCTCCATTCCCCTGGAATGTCTGGGACTGTCCCAGAGGATAGGAAAATGCATCCATTGGAAACACTGAAATTAAAATCTTTATCCTCAAGGGTGGAAAGAACTTAAAAATGATCCATTCCTGCATTTAGTATCTAGCCTTTGTTTGAGCCATTTGTCTCAATTGGAGATAGTTGTGTCAGATGGAAGAGAAAATGTTTTGATTGTTAGTCAATTTTTAAGTCCAAAATAAATGAGATACTAATAATTTGGATACCTGGAATTTTACGAGTCTACAGTGAAGAAATACCCAAATGAATTGTTATTTAATGAAGGATAATAATCGTAAATACAACCAATTGTTAATTTTTTTGTTTTTAAATTTTAACTACTATTAAAATAATTGGAACAAAAACTATGAAAAGCTCATTAATACAGTTCAAAGATACTGCACAGCTTTGGAGCCAGATACGGAGTTCCAAAAGTCCAAACTCATGTTTTATCTCCAATTTTTGAAATAATTCCATATACGAAGATATATGCTATAATATCTGCAACTTGATCCGTTCATGCAACTTGTTGAGTTTTTTTTTCAGCTTCATTCTTGGATAATTGTTTTAAGGTTATTGTGGTGTCTAGTTTTACCTATGTTTTTATTTTTTAGAACGAGTATATCATCTATTTCATTTTCTTTAGCACATCTATGCTCAAACTTGTTTTAATGCTAGTGCTGCAGATTCATAAACCGGGAAGGTATTGATTTTTCAGATGCTCAAGAAATAACTCCTGTTCAGGTTTCCAAATTTCTCGAGGCATTTTTAAATAGTCGTTGATATGCATTTGTTTCGAGATGAATTTTAGGTCCTGAACATTCTTTCTGATTTGATTACAGGAATGGGAGTTAGCAGAGAATGTGAATGGAGAACTTGAGTATCAGACCAAGTAAGAGTTTTTTTTATAAGTTCCATAAACTATGATTTATTTCTGTCAATTTACTCTCTGCCAGAGCGCACTGATTCAGAATCATGTAATTCTTAATTATTTTAGAATTAGAAGTGTTTTTAGATTTTTTAGTCCACTTTTAATCACTCGAACAAGGGGACTCCACAGGTAAGAGAAAGGGGACATGATTCAGGAATAGATCCAATTAAATTTTCCTCTAATAATTGAGCGATCAGTCTATCCTTTGTAAAGTTACCTCGGTGTTGTACCCCAAAATTAAAATTTTTGTTACATCTTTAGACATTTTGAAGAAATGAGTAAAAGTCTTGTTAAATCAGTCAAAAAGGTCAAAATTTGGGCGCAAGTAATCGCCTTCGCATGAGGGGTTAAACACAAAAATTTTCAACACAACTGGTCTGCTCTCAGAAAGCAACTTAATCCACAAACCCGTGATCTCAAAGTTTTTCTATCCTTAAATTTTAGGAAAACTCATTTTAGAATTTTTTGAAAATAGTAATGTTTTCAGGTTTTTCTCGGTTTTCTTGGAAATGGATATCGCAAAACTTTCTAAAAATAGAAAGTTGGTCCAACAGTGGTTCAAACCGGATTTTGATTGGCCTAAAATACGGCCCATATCGTGACCGGTGCGCCGAGTCTCGCAATAATCAATGGCCCTACCGGTCTATTATGTTTTTTCTTAAGCACATCAGAGCTCCGGTGCTCAATGGAGGTCAGCCGGCTGCCAGGCGTCGGTTTCAACATTCAAACCATTCAATAGAAGGCAAGTTGGTGACGCTGTCAAGAACGGATAGTCAAAGTGAAAAATGGTGAAAATTTTCTAACTTTGGTAACTTTGGGCACCCCAGGTGAAGAAGGGCACCCATCTTTTTAGGGTACCAAATGTCAAAATTAGGGTTTATGCTTCCAATCAAAGCTGCTCTGATCACGGGCCTTTCAAAGAACGGATCCACAGAATCAATGTGATCGCCCAAATAATTCAGAATTTAGTGGGTCAATAGGAGATCCGCAATGAGGTCGGACCAGGAAAGATGAAAATTATCGTGAATTTGACTAATCCTGATAAAGTGGGCTCGGGTGAAGAAGGGCTCAAAATTTTTTGAAGTGGCCTGGATTCAAAGAAGGAATTCAAAGAATATGCTTGATCTTTTCAGCGGTCCCGGCCAGCCTTCAAGGAATCCCCTGGCCTCGCTAACGCCCCCGACGCCCAATCTCCAAAGAAATTCAGATCAAAGATAAACATACAGAACGAAGGTTTCAAACTCTGAAATTTGAAAATCAGTAAAAATGGCTGTCTGGTAAGAATGGGCGCCCCTAGTGAAGAAGGGCGCCCAAGTTTTTAGGGGGTCAAACGAATGAATTCACAGAAGAGTGTTTAACGCGATCTCTTTGCAGTTGATCCAGCTTTCAAACGAGATGTCCAACACACCTATCGGAGCTCGCAATCGCAAGATACGAGGAGCCGAACGGAGGGTCCAACAAGAGTTGAATTTCAAAGTTCTGAAGCAAACACAGGAAAGTGAAAATTTGACTAAGTATGGATGAAATGGGCGCCCCTAGTCAAAAAAGGCGCCCAAGCTTTTGAGGGGTAAAAATTCACTTTTCAGTAAAATCTCTCCCAGAAGACCCCTCCTCATTCTTCGTCAGCTTCGTAACGAGCCCAACCATCAGTCAATCCGACGCCTAGAACTCCAGATCTGACGAGATCATCTGAAGAAGATTAAAGGTAATGAAAATGAAAATAATTCTAAGTCTGGTAAACATGGGCGCCCCTAGTGAAGAAGGGCGCCCAAACTTTTGAGCTCTAAGATGATGGAATTCACCAACACAGTCTCCAGGATCATCTCGTTGATTTCAGCTAAGCTATCCAGTGAGCTTGTCAGCCAGTCAATCGGATCAGCGTAGCCCCGGGAATAGAGAATTCATCAAAAGATCAAAGGGAAATGAAGAACTTGAAAATCATGAAAAAATGGCTAACACTGTGAAAGTTCGGAGCCCCAGGAGGAAATGGGCTCCCATGAATTTGAAGGTCCAAACGAAGTTTTTCGCCAGAGGTGCCTCTAGAACAATTTTCTCAGAATCAGTCAGTCTACGCGATGAATCATCCAGCTTGTTCATCGGATCAGTCTAGAAGCCGGAGATCGAGGTCAAACCAAGGGTCAAAATGAAAGAAAAGTTGAAAATTCTCAAAAAGTGGCTAACTCTGGAGAAAATGGGCGCCTCTAGTCAAGAAAGGCACCCAACTTACAATGCCTTAGTGAAATTTTCAAAGTTTTCAAAAGATTCAAAATTGCAAGTTGAAGGGAATGTCCAAGTTCGTTGCATGAGAAGGTTTTAGGGTTTGCATGGATTAAAACAAAAGAAAGCAAAACTATTTCAAGCCCTAAATCTATTTAAGACATCTCTTCCATTCAGTTTTCATCATTTTTGCAGGTAACATTCAAAGAAGAAAAGTGGAGCAACAACTTTGAGGTTTTATTTCAAAAAGCAAGAGCCCAAGGTTGCTGATTTTCATAAATAATTTTCAGACCAGCAACATAAGATCTTGCTTTTTCATGCTTTTTCATCCAGAAGATCAAATTTTTGAAGGAGAAGATCAAAGATTTCAATTTTCAGCCTATGCAGGTCCTACTCAACTCGTTCTTACGAAGAATTTTTCAAAGAAATTTTCATCAAGTTGCAGCATTTGTTTTTATGTTTGCATGTCGATGAAATCCTCACAGGTTTACAATTTTGATCATCACGGGTTCTCTCAAAAGCGATCTTGAAGAAAACCCATATCCACACCGGCTTTTCAAGAGAAAATTTCAAATTCTAGGGTTGGCTGCTTTTTGATCAGCCATGATTGTTTTCATATCACGATCAAGTACAGGTTCATTCCAAATTGTATTTTTGAACAAAACCCGGTCGCGAGCGCCGCACCGGTGAAAATTGAAGAAATTAAGGGTTTCTTTGCTTTTAGGTCAAAATTTAAGATTTTCAAAAGCAGATGATGGGTTGTCTTGCAACGAAATTTTTGAGCAAAACCCATATCTCAGAAAAATTTCCAAATTTGTCCGTTTGAGGACGAAAAACCAGCATTCTAAAAATAGAAAGTTGCTCAAAGCTTGTCTGAACATAGGCGAGTTTACAGTCATTCTTCAAGGTTTTCAATATGGAGTACACTCCCCTCGAGTTTAAGACCAAATCAGCACTATGTCAAAACTTCATCATCTCAGCTGAAGAACACAAGGAGGTGTGATATGAGGAAAAGGAAAGGTATCAGAAAAGAGTTGTGCAATACTCTTCTGTTGGAAATCAAGCAAGTGTCAGAAGCATAAAGTTGCAGAGCCGCCAAGTTATCAAATTTGTGAGTCATCTTTTGGGGCAGCGATGTTTTTCAAGAACAAAACTCATAAAGCAGCTGAAGAAGTGAAAGATCCTCTAGGTTTGATCACAAAAGGCGAAGAGATCTTGGAGAATCAGAATATTGCCTTAGATAGTATCAATGCACCGAACCAGGACCCAGTTTCTTTTCCTAGCGGATATGATTGAGATTTAAAGAGGCTTTCATCTAGAAGCTTTCATTCCGCTTTCTTTCTATTCTTGGAACATTCTTTATCCATTCTTTGAGAAGAGAAAGAAGATAAAATGTAATAGTTGGCGTTTCCCGCTTTTTCTGCTTTCTTAGGTGTTAGATGTTATCTTCTTTCTAGATTTAGTAATAAAGTTTGCTTGCTGAGCAAGCCCTAGATTGTGAAAGCAAGGAGATTTTAGGGTTCCCTACTCCTCTGCTTGCCTATAAATAAGAGCCTTTGCTCATTAGTTTCTTTACTTGGTTATTGTGTTAGCAAATTGCGAGCCTGTATTGCAGCAAGTTGTTATTCAGTTTCAGTTCACTTGTGTTGTGATAGCAAATTGTTGAGCCTCTTTAGCCAACAAGGAGTTAATGTGATTGCTGTTTCTATTGTGTAAGAGCAAGATTGCAAGCCTCTTTAGCTGCAATTTCTTGTTCCAGGCATGTTAGAAGTGAGCTTTGTTCTAGAAGTTTGAGTAATAAAATCATGAGCCTCCTTTGCCTTGGTCCAAAATCTCAGATTTCCGTTATTTGTGTTATGCTTTTATGATCTCGATTTCAGCTTACATTGAAGTGTGTAGATGTTTGTTGGAAAAGAGTTTATTGAAGCACTTTGTCAGAGAATCATCCTTGTCCATTTCTAATTTCTCTTGCTCTGCGTATTACTTGAGAAGTTAGAAACGTCTCTAGCTTAAGTTAGTCGTAGTTGAAATTCTTAACTCAGAAAATCTCAGCTGCGGCGTTTGTGTTTTATAAACCTTGTGCTCTAACCTTGAGAAGAGCTCTAAGCATTAACACCAAACAATAAACCAATAAATGTGAATTGATATCCACTGAATACCCAAAAATGTTTCACACAGAATACATCGGTCACCCAGTGTGATAGTTGATTGCAGATATTGCTCATCCCTTAAGGATGGATGAATTATTACTCTAGTGGCTTTCATTCATAGCTGATGTGGGGACATGTTAACATTAACTTACACTAATCCAATGTCTCTCACCCACTTTAAGATTCATTATCCTTTGCAGTTTTATGTTTTGAAATTTATTTTATTGTATGAAGAGATAAATGGGGTTTGTTATGTTTCATTAAATTAATGAGTTGCATTAAACAGTTTTATCCTATTTTATCTCTAGGATAGGGATACTACTTCATTCTGGAAAAATGAAATGGGATGCCGTGTTTGACCACCAAGTATATTCTATATTTCCTCTTGATAGAAAGGGTATAAATTATAATTGATCACGTTGCTAAATACAATTGATAGAACTTAGGTATAAAGATAGAAATGTTTGGAAGATTAATAAATCTTGAAGCAATATAGAAGATGAGTCAACCAAAATTAACTATTAAGTCATTTACTTGTAAATATGCAGTCTAACCTGAATTATAATGTTCTCTATGGCTGGAGAATTCTGCACCTTTGCAACTCATGAACTAGCAGATCACATGAATGAAAAGCATATTCTTCAAACTTATGTTAAATAGCTATAATAAGAATTCTGACTTCAGGTTTTTATATGGCAAGGAAAAATATGCTATATTATGTGGCTACAAGAAAAGTCTCAAGGCCATATATGTCTATTCTTTACAGAAGCACAAATTATTAGCAGTAGCATATTTGATATCAATCTTTCATTATGATCATCCTAAGAAAGTCTATCAAGATGCAAGTAGCAGAAAACAGATCCCTGTGTATACCCTGCAAGCACATTCCCAAATACAGATTACAATCATATAATCTTTTTAATTCATGTATTCAATCATTAACTTAATTTACGTACAAGAATCAGTGTTCTCAAATTTTTATTGTTACCTTTTACCAGAATATGACCATTTCTCTAAACATGAATCGTCTTGGTGGTAGAGAGAACACCTTAGCACCACCCACTGCCAACCATAGAGACTTGACGGGCTCCTCTGTGCACCACCCATAGGGAGGTGGGACCCTACTCTTTGGTATGGTGACTCTACAGTTGAAGGTAGAGGTAAATGACACTCAACAGTTGACATACATGTCATCACAATGACAAATTGCCTTGGCCAAGGATTTCAGAAGATACAAATTGATCATTCATCTCCAAGGTAGATAACTCAAACTTGAGATTCTTATTATAGCATAGGATGGATACACAAATGTGTTACGACATTACTGCCCACTATATACATGGATAGCAGGCATCCCGAAACCTTCTATCTAGAGATGGCAATAGCAGTCCCCAAAAATGGGACTCCAAAGGGAAAAAAATAGGACTGTTTGCATGTGGAAGTGTTGGTGGTAAATTGAGGAAGTTGTTCCCAAAATTGTTTCTCATACTTCTAGAGGGGTAAATCCACTTCAAGGCTAGGGAAATGTCTTCTTGAAGGGAGGATGGATCACTAATCAACAAAGAGTGAGGGATGATAGGCCAATTGTTGAGAGTGGATAAACTCCACTTCACTTTGGGTTAGCTAGACCTAGGAGGGTTTTCCTAGAGATATCCTTAACAAGAGTGAATCACAATTGATGATGTACAATATGGAAAAATTGTAGTAGTATCTAGATGTATGCTTTGAACCCAAATTTTGTCATTAGATCAAGGACTATCCTATTGCTATTACCTCTATTAAGTTGATGTGGATATATAGGACATGATTCTCCAAGATAAAATTTACTAAGGCTTGTTGAAGATATTTTTTTGGATATAACACTGAATCATGAAATGCAAATGAACTATTTCTATAATGAAATAACTTGCACAATAGAAGAATATGATAGGAAATATGTTGCAAATATTTGATATTATTTGAGAATAACAAGCCACTTCAAGGGGGAAAACCTCCAAATATCTCCAAGAGACACAACTCACAATATGATGATGAAATAAGACTCACTACCTCCCATATATACCTTATTGATGCGTAGGATATCGCCCAAGCCGACTTAGATATCCCTATATAAGCCTTAGGTCAACCTCATTAACTAAATAACAATATAATAATGATAGTATGATTTAATTAAGAGTTAAGATAGCCACAAGCCGACTATTCATAACCCTATGCACACTAATGTTAAGGGCGTAGCATGTCCCTCTTGAGAGAAGCATTGTCCTCAATGCTAATCAAGTGTGGATTTTTCTGAATGAACTCCTCTTCCTCCCATGTGGCATCTTCAATTGGTAAATTCTTCCATTGGATGAGATACTTAGTGAGTGTTCTAGTCCTTAGCTTCTTTGTGTGCGTTTGACAAATGAACTCTAGTTCCAATATGATTCTTCTTTCATTGAGCTCTGGTAATATTGTTCGAGTAGGGGTATTTTTCCCAATTACCTTCTTCAAACAAGAAACATGAAAAAATGGATGTATCTTTGTTGTTGGTGGCAATTCCGGCTTGTAGGTGACACTACCTATCTTGTGCATGATTTGGTATGGGCCATAATATTTTGCAGACAACTTGTTCTTTTTTTGTTGCTTTAATGACATTTGCTTGTAAGGTTGCAGTCTCAAGAAGATCCAATCCCCAACTTCAAAACTTCTTTCACTACGGTGTTGGTTCGCCTGCTGCTTCATTCGATTTTGTGCCATGGCTAGATTCTCCTTGAGTCTTGAGAGTACCTATTGTTGATGAAGAAAGTGGTCCTCCACTGCCTGAACTCTTGGCGACAACTTCAATGATGATGTGATGGAAGGAGGCTAATATCCATATAGTGCTATAAATGGAGACATTTTTGATGAACTATGAAAGGTCTTATGCCACCATTCTGCTAGTGGTAGCCAATCTCCCCTTTGAGACCGTTTATTTGAAGTGAAACAACATAGATATCCTTCCAAACACTTATTAAAAACCTCAGTTTGCCCATCAGATTGAGGGTGGTATGAAGAACTATGAGCCAATTGAGTACCCAAATATGAGAATAAATCTGTCAAAAAATGACTAGTAAAGATAGGATCACGGTCATTGACAATAACCTTAGGTGTACCATGTAACTTTTGTATATTCTCCAAAAAAGATTTTTCCACTGTATTTGTAAAAGATGTGATAATGCAATGAAATGTGCATATTTAGTGAGGTGATCTACTACTGCCATTAGATTTTGGAAGCCCTGTGATGAAGTCCATGGATACCTCTTCCCAATGTTGGCTAGGAATAACTAAGGGCTGCAAGATATCCGATGTCTTAAGTGTCTCCCCTTTATTTATTTGACAAACCAAACATTCAACCACAAATTTTTGAACATTACTTTTTAGCCCTTCCCCAAAAAAAAATCTTGCTTGGCTCGATGATATATCTTCAAAAATCTTGAGTGACCACCAATTGGAGGGTCATGAAGTTTTGTGAGAATCTTGTGTTTAAGAGTGGAATTCTTGCAGAGATACAATCACTCTTTATACCACAGAGTATCTCCCTTCCAACGAAACTTATCTTAACTACTAGGATCACTCTTTAATTGGTGAATGAGATTACTTGTAGCAGCATCATTCTTCTACTCTGCTTTGGCTTCTACCACTCAATCTGCATGTAATATTGAAATGACACACAATAAAGCTTCATCTTTCTCATCCTTCCTAGAAAGTGCATTTGCCACAACATTTTCCTTCCCTTTCTTATATACAATCTCAAAGTCATATCCCAACATCTTAGTGACCCATTTTTGTTGCTCTTTAGAAGATAATCTTTGTTCCAAAAAATATTTTAGGCTATCATGATCTCTCTTAACCTTGAAGTGTCTACCCATTAAATAAGGCCTCCATTGTTTTATCGCATGAAGAATAGCTAGCATCTCCTTCTCATAAATAGGTTCGAGTTGATTCTTACCCTTTAATTGACGACTCTCAAAAGTAATTGGCCAACTCTCTTGCACGAGAACTACTATACCATCTCTTGAGGCATCACATTCCACAATTAAATCCTTGGTGAAGTCTGGAGTGGGAAGTATTGGAGTTGTACACATAGCCTCCTTCAATCTCTCAAATGCTACATTAGTAAACTCTTTCCAATGAAAATAATCTTTCTTCAATAAATTTGTGAGGGGTGCTGCTATACGCCATAATTCTTCACAGATCTTCTATAGTATCCAATCAATCCTAAGAAACCCCTCAATTTCTTAATGGTTTTAGGAATAGGCCATTCCATGATAGATTTAATTTTGTTAGGATCCACCTTTACTCCTTATATGTAAAACTATGTGTCCCAAGTACTCCACCTCCTTGAGACCAAAAGCACACTTGGATGGCTTAGCATAGAGTTGATGATCTTCAAGAACTTGTAATGCTTGATCTACATTTTGCAAGTGTTCTTCCTAGGTCTTGCTATAAATCAATATATCATCAAAGAACACTAATACAATCTTCCTTAAGAATTTCTTAAAGATGGAGTTCATCAAAATTTGGAATGTAGATGATGCATTGGTAATACCAAATGGCATCACCAAAAACTTATAATGACCCTCATGAGTCCTAAATGCTGTCTTAGAAATATCTTCTTCCTTAATTCAAATTTGGTGATAACTTGATCTAAGATCTAATTTTGTAAAATACATAGCTTCATTCAATTCATCTAGCAAATCATCAATGACTAGAATAGGAAACTTATCTTTGATGGTGTACATGTTGAACACTCTATAGTCTAGGCACATGTGCCAAGTTTCATCATTCTTACGCACCCTCACCACGGGTGAGGAGTAAGCACTTTGGCTATGCCTAATAATTCTTGCCTCTAACATCTTCTCCACAATCATTTCAATCTCACTTTTTTGTATATATGGGTACGTGTAGGGCTTGATGTTGGGTGGTTGGCTCCTTGGAACTAGTTGTATGGCATGATCATGATCCCTCTTAGGAGGAAGTCCTTTAGGCATATCTTCGAAAACCACAAAGTGCTGATCAATGATTGCTTGTAATTGGATGGGTGGGAGCATTAGTTTGATAGACTTCTAATGAACATTATTGGGCCACAAATCCATCAACTCCTTTCTTAAGAAACTTTTGCATTTGATGAGAGCTTACCATTTGTGGGGACTTTGCCTTCAACCCTCTTAGCTCTATTGTCTTTCCTTCTGATTGAAATCTTATAAATAGTTCTTGAAAGTTCATCTCAATTGTTCCCAAAGTAGTAAGCCATTGTACTCCCAAAACAATATCTGCTGCATCCATGGAGATAGCATACATTGGGCTATCAAGGTGATAATCTCCCATGGATAATTTAATGCTATGGCATTTTCCAAAACAACTAAAACTATCACCATTTGCAATCAAGACCTGAAACTTTGGAGTTGGATATATAAAACAATTTAGACGAGTAGCCAACTTTTGTTGATGAAATTATGAGTACTACCTAAGTCAATCAACACTGTTACTTTTTGCTTCTTTAAGAAACCCACTACCTTGAGAGTTTGTGGGGCACTAAAACTTGAGAGTGCATGACAAGAAATGATTGGTTGGGAATCATGTGCTTCCTCATCTGACTCCTTATCGCCCTCTAATATTGGCTCCTCTTCTTCCTCACTCAGACCTTCAATATCGAACAATTTCTTTTCATTGTATTTTTGTCCTTGAGTGTATTTTCTGTCATAATTGAAACATAACCCTTTTTCTCTCTACTCCCCAATTTGTTGTGGAGTCAACCTAGTAGGTTGAGGTAATCAATGTGTAGGAGATCTCCTTTTGTCACCTACTAACCAAAAACTTCTCAACTTGTCTTGCCATTAGTATTTCTTGTGACAAGGATTGTGGTTGGAACAACCGTGCCTCATATTTGATGTGATCCTTTAAACTGCTTAGAAATAATTCCTTCAAATTTTCTTATGTCACATTCTCCATTCTTAGACAAAGGGTTTGAAATTGCTGAATATAGTCCTTGACCATACTTGTTTGCTTAAATTTGGTGAGTTGTCAAAATTAGCTATCCATAAAGTTATCTCCATAATGGGTAGCAAGTTCCTCTTGAAAGATTGACCATGTGACCACACAATCCTTCTTTCTCTTCTCATCACATAACCAACAATACCAAATAAATTGATCTGGTTCCAAGTATAATGATTCCATAGCCACCTTCTGTTGACTAGGAACATGATGAAGATCAAAGAACTGCTCCATTTGGCAAAGCCAATTGGTTGGACCCTTGCCATCAAACTGTCTCTTATCCAACTTGGGTATGAATTGCCAAGGCATAGGATTATTAAAAGAATTATCCTTCTTGAAATTTGAGTCAAGCCCAATGAATTCATGTCCAACAAAAACATTATCTTCCACTATACTAGGCGAATCTTTGCCCTTATACTTGATCCCTTGAATCATTGTGTCCAACTTCTTAGAAAATTCATTTATCTCATTCCTAATTGCTACTTCAGTAATTCCCACTTGTTAAGGCATTCGTCATGGCATTCCATCAACCATGAGATCACATTTCTTTGAGGCTTTTTTTCAAACAGTTTACTGCCTTGTCTATGCTACCACATTTTTCATACATGTCTATGAAAGCATTTTATCAAACAGTTCACTGCCTTGCTGCTATGGCTAAAAGCCTAAAACAAGTGCTTTCGAACAAGCTATTATTTCAACATACAATTGACCAGTCTAATTGGAGCTTGTTGCAGAATCAGGTCTTCTTAAAGATCTTGTAGAATGGAAAGGAGAAGGGGATGCTAGACTGGTATCATTATGTGATAGACTTCTAGGAAAAATCTGAATAGAATTTCTCTCTATTCTTTGTACAAGTTTAGATTAAGCTTTCAACCTAGGAACAATGTGTTTGATACGATCTAACTTCTATTCATTCAACACTTCTGTGATGCTAATAAGTTATTTTTTATAATTTTACTTCCCTGTTAAGCCTCTTTGGCAAATTTCCTAGAATTTTTGGGTGGTGAGTATTGGTCATACTATATAGGACCTATATTTGAACAATAGCATACTTGAAAGGACCAAACATGTTCAAGTCTTAAATAGATGAGAAAAACCCTGAGTAGTCTAGTGGACCATTTTTCACTTCCTTCCCTTTTTCACATACAGTCAAGTGGGGATAATAAGCATGGCAAATAGAGTTTTCATTTAATCTAGATAAGGATGACAACTGGCAAGCATGCTCAAACTTGACTTGCCTTCTGTCACATATTGATAAGTATGAGACAGGTTGAATATTTTTTGGGACATAAGAAGTAACGTAAACAAGGATTTCACCAAAATGTATGTAGTTCACATCCGGATGGCTTTTGAATAACTTATTTTTGACTCGAGGAAAATAGGCAACAATTTGGTCTAATCTTTTTCTAGGACAATCTTCTAAATTTAATTCTACAATCTTAGTCTTAGGCTTAACGAATTGTTTGAAAGTAGATTTATAAACAATATTTTCAATAGGTTGGGTTTCAAAACAGACTTACTAGAAATATCTTATGGTTTTATAGTAGGGGGTTTATAGGTAGTAATGGCAGCTGTATGAGGTTCTTTAGTTATCTCGATTTCTGGTGTCCTTCACCAATGATTTAATTCTCTGTAGATTTAACAGCAGGGACCTCATAGCATCCTTCCAACAATGCTTCATTCACCATCTCATATCCTCCTTTAGTAGATGCTCTTTTGAATTATGCCATTTTAGACTGTAAAACTGAAATTTGAGTCTTTGAGGGATTCCTTAAGAGGATTAAGGGATAATAAGGTAAAAGACAGCAACAAAGATAACTCGATAAAATAATCTCAACCAAATCTCAAGAGATACTCCCCACAAATCAGCTGCTCGAATAGTCAAAGGAAATTTCAGGTTTTAACTTCTTACTTTGGCAGAAGAAGAGAAATATTAAACAGAATTCAGAATTGTGATAGCTCTGATGCCAATTTTACCAGAGATCACACAACTAGAATGGATGGAAAGTGTGGTTCTGCAGCAAGGCTAATTTGAATGGAGGACCCCAAAATGCTTATAAAACGTAGAAAACATAAAGAAAATAACTTTGGATGATACAAGATCTAGTAATGTCAAAATGCAACAGATTGGAAATGGGAGAAATAGATGAAATTGATGAAGGTTAAGATCAGAAAAAGAAATGGAAAGAACTTCCACAAAGACACATAAACATGCTTGTGTGGTGTTTTGTACAAAGTGTTACAAAACTCTGCTAGTGGGCCAGAGAGTAAAGATTCAACTTTTTTTGGTTTCAATAAAAATTCACCTAAAATAGGTTTTTCGATTTGAGTACAATTTATACAAAGTTTGGAAAAGTTGGTTAGAATTCAAATGGTACAAAAACACTTGCTAGTGTGCTAGACAAACAGAAAATGAAACAAAATGAAAAAAAGTCAAGTTTCAGCACAAAAGTGCTTAGTGTACAAATTGGCAAAAAGTGCCAAAGTGTGACCGACATGTATCAGTGAACTAGTGCTGCTTAAGCGGTAAAACTTACAACAAAAAATAAAAAAGGCAAAAGCACAAAGGAGCTCCATAGATTTTGGATCTTAAACTGTCTAACAAAGGCAAAAGTGGTTCAAGGATCCTTCTATAAAAATTGTACTATCTATTCTATTAGTTCTTGAGAAATTTTTAATTTGTAAAATAAC
This sequence comes from Sequoia sempervirens, assembly GCA_007258455.2. Classification (NCBI taxonomy): domain Eukaryota; kingdom Viridiplantae; phylum Streptophyta; class Pinopsida; order Cupressales; family Cupressaceae; genus Sequoia; species Sequoia sempervirens. The sequence continues at coordinate 353,737 of VDFB02005760.1, read as the reverse complement.
TTGAAAAATCCATTGGATCCTCTTAACATCTTTTTGGAAGTATCCATCAATGTATTGCACTACTAAAGTGAATCAGAGTTTATTTTTGCTAAAAACATGCTTCATCTATGCTGTGCGGTGTTATGCTTTGTATTTGTATCAGAAACAAATGTTCCTCAATTTGACTGACACTAGTCTTTTTTCGTTAGGTATTCTCGATTTCAGGGTGTAGCAAATCTCACATTGCATTTTCCTGAAAACTTTGGAGCTGAAACAACTCAAATTTATTACATTGGATTACGTGGTGAATCTACTCAGGTATATTTGGAAATTTAACCAAATTCTTAAATAGTGCAAATTTTTATTAGTGCAATTTGATTGTGTACTTTTCTGCATGTTGGTTCTGATTTTGTTGGCTATAAAAATAACATGTATGCAGATAAAGAGGGATGTGGTTGCAACTATCGTTTATGAAGCATTACCGAATCCATCTGATCACAAGTAGGTTGCAGTGCTTTGATGGCAACAGGATGGAAATTTGGTTTACTGTTTATTTCAATTATTTGTGATGTTGCATTATTTGCCTTACTGAAAATGCATTTAACAGAAATTATAGCGTAATTCTTGGACAAAATAATGACATTCATGTATTCTAACAAAACAATTAACGAGGACATGGATATAGAATACAACTGTCCTTGATTGCCTTATAGATGTGGGCTTAACTCACCACTGATTACTTCTAGCATGTCGGAATAAGAATGTATCCCAAGTGTTGGTGGATTGGCAAGTTGAGGTTTTCTCTAGCTTGGTCATGACATCAAAATCTAGGTGTACAAGATTTGGAGCATCTATATAAAGGTAAATGTAAGCAAGTTCTCTTGTGGGCTTTTACAAGGGGGGTCTCATACACCAAATTGGTGTTTGGCTCAATTGTTATGTAAAAGCGATCTTTATCTTCTGTCTTTATAATACCATGGTAGGAAATTCCTGTAGATACCTTGGCAAAAAAATATTAGTGTTAATAACAAATTATCATGACTTCCCCATGGGCACTATGTTTAATATGCAGTGGTAGCCTCTCTAGAAGTAAAGGAATTTTGAGGTCATAAGATGCCAAGAGATTAACAAGATCAACTGGTTCGTAAAAAATCTACACTAACTCTTTATTGAATTCTAGAATCGTCTTCTTTTCCTTCACATCATAGGTTCAAATTTGACAATTTCAGATTTAAATTTTCTGTGTCCATTTGCAACATCAGCATTTAATGATTATTCCACGTGTATATATATGAGTCTTCTTGCAAAAGGGTTTCAACCACAACCTTTACACAAAAGCCATATTTGGTGGCAATTTGCTCATAATCTTGTCATTTCTCTGCTCAATTTACATTAAAGATGGATGTTCTATATTAATATAAATACTGTGTTATGGATTTCCTTAAGCTAGTAGATCAGGTGGCCCATATGGTTTACACAATCTGTTGATTAGATGTTGATCAGAACTGTCATTGATACTTGAAAATAGATTTATCACAAGTTTGCACAGTTTTCACCAACTCTGGAGACACCATTGGATACATAATCATTATGGCCTATATAAATGTTCTAATTTGTTTTGTTTTATTTAGCAGTAAAGTCCTCGAAAATTATGCTTAGTTTGTTTTGTGGACTTTTAAATTGAAACATATCTCCTTATTGAAAGTTACGTAAATTACATTTTTCAACAATTTACGTAGATTGACAATATTTTTCTTCATTTTGCAGACTTCCATCAGAAACTGGAGGGATTTCAAAAGTGCTTTGATAAATGGTGCGGCAATGATGGGATAATAATTATGTTGCCACGTCTTTTATGTTTGTTGTTCTGTTTGAAGCTAAAATGTCAACTATGCCCCACAATAAGACTAGTGATTCAGAGAGACATGGAACCAACATCCACGATGTTTAGTAGTGGTTTGGTTCTGCGATTCCTGAATGAAAATAAGATCTTCCTTTGGTGAATGGTATTTTGGAATGAAACTTGTGATTTGCAAATCATGAGCAATATTTCCTTTTATAAAATAGCTCAAACAACAAAATCAGGGTCTTTTATATGTGGTTCTCTTCTTTTGGTGTGACATTCTGATTTTAAAAGTGATGTATAGAAGGGCAATAAAGTCCTTAAAGACGCTGCTGGTTTGAGTTGGTTGCTTTTATTAATTATTATATAGATTAAGAAAATGCATTCTGTCGATATGCTCCCTTTGAGTTATTGTATGCTTCCAGGTTTATCCATGTTGACTCACCTATTAATGTGTATAAGTCCAATAAAATTTACCAAAAGGGTAATAATATCCAAGTCCAGAGGCAAATCTGTCTTCATTAAGGAATTGACATCTGTAAGGACACACATCTGTCATGATTTTTGGATGTCGGATATTGCATGGCACTTGGTAGTTAAAGTGGGAACTTAACTCTGAATTTTTTTAAATTATCCTGGCATGTCTCTATTTAATTGAAATATGTTTTTTTAATGTTAGTACGTTTCGTTGGTATTTGTGGAATTCATTTTCTTTGGACCTATTTTAATTTGCAATTATGTTGGGAACAAACTTTTCGAAGGTCTAAAAAGTCATGCCTAACTTGAGATGGATATTCTAAATTTTATGTTTATATGATGTATGTGGGGTATGGGGTAGTCAATGTGGCATACAATCATTTTGAGTTAGGTTGGGTCAAATGGTTAACTTGTGGAATAAACACACTTCTTGTCAAAAGAAATATACGGTAAGCCTATGGTTATTAGATAATAGTGTAAATGGTTCTTGGCTATTATGGTTGGAGGTAAATTTTAATTCCTGTCTATAAGTAAATAAGCTCATTATATAGTAATATTATGGTTTGGTAAAAAAATTACAGTCAACTTCCGTCGACAATAATAATGGTATAAAACAAAATGCATAAAGCATCTTACATAACAAATTATGAAGTATATATATATATATATGCAATATAAGAAAGTAACATTAATTTGTTCTCTCCAATGCTTTCAAGGCAAACCAACTAGAGATATTGTGAAAGACCCAAGTCACTCTATTCATAAGAAAGACAGACTTTAATGATTCATGAGAAATTTTCAATGGTAACATTTGTAAGTTTTATAAACATCAACACAAGAACTCTTTGAACAATCTAATAAACTATGATATAAATACAAATTTATGCTAAAATGAATTTAACACATTCCAAGAAATAATGATGAGTTATGTTCAAGTAGTTGAGTTTGCTTGCGATGAAATCACCCTATAATAGTGTAGAGTGTTATAGATGAATGTGGCCTTTAAATTGCATAGATAATCTACAAGGCCAAGGTGAAATAAACAAATCATTCAATGCCTAAAAACCTTCAAGGTGCTCTCATTTTCTTTTTTATTGAGGGGGACTGGCTGCTTTGAGACCCCAGGTTATGGGAGAGTCCTAAGCAATAGGTTTCCCTGATCTACCTCAAGCTTGCTAAATGATTTGGAAAGGTTAAGTAGTTACGGTCGAAAAGGAAGAGCAACTTGGTTGCTATTGTCCTTCTACCAATTTGAATGTTTCAGGGGGAAAACGAGCTAATTCCTAGAGTTTAATTTGTGACACAAACAATTCACTTCCTGAGGACAACAGTGTAGGACACGAACTCTAGCGCGGCACGTTGGCATCTTAGTGGGGCGTTGGCGTTCGTACAGACAAAGAATGTGAAGAACAAATAAAAACACTAGGAAACAAGCTAAGAAATTGATTGATAGATTTTATGCTTTAACACAATGTAAAGAAAGTACAAAAATGAAGTACAACAAGAAAAATACTTTAACTAGTCTATCTTCAAATTGACAACGATTTCTTTCATAATTCTTCCTCTTGACATCAATTACATCATTCTTCCTATTCCTATCACTCTCCTTTGTTGTAACTCTCCTTGATATAATGGTGAAGGGATGCTTATTATACTTCAATCCATGTCTTCTATGACATTATTATATCAATAGGAACACCTTTGATGTGAAGTGGAACATAAGCACAACAATCCAACTCTCTACTTGTTGGCGTTTACATTCGCACCTCTGGAATGCGGATTTGAAACAGACAATTATGCATAATAAAACTGCTCTTCAAATTTCAAGGGGAAGGTCCCTCTTGCTAATAGGGTAAAAGAAAGTAAATTAAATCTAATTCGCCTATCTTTTTGTTTCAGCTAGAGCACAAGGTTTATAAAACACAAATGCCGCAGTTGAGATTTTCTGATTTAAGAATTCCAACTACGACTAACTTAAGCTAAAGACGTTTCTAATATCTCAAGTAATACACAGAGGAAGATAATTAGAAATGAACAAAGTTGATTCTCTGACATAGGCTTAAGAGAACTCTTTCTCAACATACATCTACACACTTCAATGTAGGCTGAAATTAATATCACAAAAGCATAACACAATAAACGGAAATCTGAGACATACCAAGGCAAAGGAGGTTCATGATTTTATTTCTCAAACTTCTGGAACAAAAATTACTAAACACATGCCTGGAACAAGAGCTTGCAGCTAAAGAGGCTTGCAAAACTTGTTCTTATACAATAGGAACAACAATTACAATAACTACTTGTTGGCTAAAAGAGACTCAACAATTTGCTATCATAAAACAATTGAACAACACTGAATAACAAATAAAAGGCACTTAGGCTCAGCGTTTTGTTATCACTAGCATGGTTAAAGAAAACTAATGAGCAAAGACTCTTATTTATAGGCAAGCAGAGGAGTAGGGAACTCTAAAATCTCCTTGCTTTCACAATCTAGGGCTTGCTCAACAAGCAAACTTTATTTCTAAATTTAGAAAGAAGATAACATCCAACACCTAAGAAAGCAGGAAAAGCGAGAAACGCCAACTATTACATTTATCTTTTTTCTCTTCTTTGAAGAATGGATAAGAATTGCTCCAAGAATAGAAAGAAAGTGGAAAGAAAGCTTCTAGATGAAAGCCATTTCAAATCTCAATCACATCCACTAAAAAGCAGGAAACTGTGTCCCGATCCGATGCATCTATTCCATCAATAGCAAAGTTGTGCTTTTCCAAGATATCTTCTCCATTTGCAATTGATCTTAGGAAATCTTCAACCTCATTGGCCGCTTTTTCAAATCTTGCTGACATCATGGCAAGGTGATTCATTTTGCCACCAACAGTATTGCTGCTATCACAACTGTGAACAACACTTTGAAATTGAGTTTGCACTTCATCTAACCCGACATAGGAACCATCTTCGAGACTGTAACGAGAAGGAATCTGTGACAAATTCACTGATGAAAAGAAAAGCCTCAATCACCCTTTGTCTGTAGGCAATAAACTCCTCAAATATCCTCTCGTAGGTTTTGACCTTGAAGACATGATGCTCTCTCCAAGCAAGGATCTGCCTCTTGTGCTCTTTTGAAGCCGTTGAGCTATATGTTGTATCCAAATCAACAATTATGATTTCGTGCCTTGGTTTTACTTCAGCCACTGATTGCTCAAACCCTTGGATACCTTGACACAGTGCATGAGCGTTGTCTCTCAATTGAAACATCCGTGCCAAGATCTCCTTTTCTCTGACAATGAAGCTCTCGATCCACTCTTGAGTTTCCTTCCCACAAATAACCAGCTGTCTCAATTGATGATGATCAGTTGGTGTCTTCAAAACGTGGGGCAACAGCTAGGTCACCTGCGATGAGCCATGGACGAGGTTAGAAATATAAAGCCTAAGCTGCTGTATTTCAGCCTTGAGGGCTACTTTGTCTTCCCCATCCTTGAGCACTCTTTCCTGAAGGCTTTCAGACACAACTCTGAATAGACTGACGTCTGCATGTTTGGTGTTTTTACCAAGGTTAGCCTTAACCATCACGAAGTCCTCCATATCCACTTCATCTTTGTTCTTATGTTCAGGAGGTAAGGTAGTCTCCATGATCACCTCACCATCAGGGTTCCTCTCATAATGAACTTGCTTCTTCGCTTTCTTTTTGGGCAACTCCTAATAGATGTTGTCAAGGTCATCAAAATTTACCTGATATGAAGGTCTCCTTCTTTTGCTTCCCAAGGAGCTCTCAAGCCAAGACACAGTAGCGTCTTTACTAATTTCCTTGGGAGGTACAATTGCAATTTCTTCATTATCTTCAATATCTAGGTCAATATGGATTGGTGAAGACCTTGTCAGTGAATTGTGTGCTACGGGTGCTTCTTCTGTCTCCTTTTGAGGTATAGGTTCTTCTGGAGAAGCTTCTGCTTCAACCATTGATGGTTCCTGTATGACTATACCTGAGAAGTCTAGCCTCTTTACATTTTTGGTTGACTTGCTTCCTTTTACACCATCTTGAGGCTGACTTACGCCTTTCCCTTTTGATTGTGCTCTGGAAGAGGAGGGAAGTGGTGATTGTACCCTTGGCGGTTCTGCTGCTGGTATGGATTTCTTCCTTTTGAGAACTAGGAAGACCTTGCTATGTTCGAGGACTTGCCTCGTCCTTTCTTCGACTGAGAGGGATTCATTATTAGCCCAATTGACTTGAGGAAGGGGCTGATCTTCAATTATCTTTCGGGTATACATTGGGAGTAACACATCCTCATCATCATCTGACAATCCTTCGATATCCTCTAACAGGCAATCTTTCATCTGGTGAAGAGTGAGCCTATTGTAACTGCGCGTCCACACCTTGAACTCATCTATGCAATTGGCCCAAAAATATTCAAGGGCGGATATGTGAGCATAGTTTCTCTCAAGTCGAGTAGCGTAGATGCCATGAGGATCATACGATCATCTCTCGTTGTAAGACTTGAGACCAAGTTTGTCTAACTCATCTCTCATGGTTTTAGCATCTGTTGCTGTCTTGCATGTATAAATTCCCAGTCGCAATGGAAAATTGAGGGCGGGTTTCTTTCTATTCCTCAAGAATGCGTGGACATCATGTGCTTGCCTTAAGAACTCCATGAAGACAACTTCGTCTGATGGGTACCTTGGTAGCATGAGTGGAGCACCGAAATAGCCATAGACTCTGAGATAGGTGAAAATAGGAAATTGTATGAACCAATCTACCCACTCCGCCATCGCTGCCCTGACGACTGAAGAGATACAGACGTGCAATTCATTTTCCAGGTCCCGCACTATGTACATCAGGAAAGCCTCATTCACCCTCTTGTAGTGATGCAGTGACTTCATGAATTCCAACTGAGGGTAATAGTTGTAGATATGTTGTATGCTCAACGATCCCTCAGTGTTCAACCCTCTGAATTGACCTTGGTAGGCCACTAGGTAGACTAGGTAAGAAACCATATGGAACTCATGAATTTGGAAATACTCTATTATCTGCTGATGGAGACTGTTACTGATCAAGGTGGGCCAATCATAGAACTTAGTCTTCTTCATGATATGGGGTATAGCATAGAACATCCAAGGCTTGAACTTGATAGCATCTTCTGATCCAGTTACCCTGCTGAGCAAGTTGATTATGATAGCAATCTCATCTTTGAATTCACCTCGCTCGATGTTCTTAGGCAAAGTATTATGCTTCTCCTTCATCCACCTTTGAGCAATATTCTTGCTATACTTGTCCTTGTGAATTTCCCATATCCTCTCACATTCGCCCTTTGAGATAGTCACAATTTTAGGCCAAGGGGGAATGGAGAAACATTTCTCGATTATATCAAGTTTCAAACTGCATATCAATCTACCATCAACTGATTGAATCTCCCATGTAGCCGGATTGTAATGCTTGATGCAAGTGATTACAAACTTGAGGCTTTGAAATGATATAGGAATAGACGCCACTGCGAGGAGTCCAGAGTGTCCCAAGTTTCTGATGGTAGTATTGCCTGCGCTCTCCAAAGCGTGTAGATCAAACACCGGCTTGATATGATGCAAGTCTGTCTCGGTTGTTTTGATGAAATCATGGTAGAGAGCTGATTTGGTCTTGAAATCATTGGGAGTGTATTCCATTTCGAAAACCTTGAAGAATGACTGTAAACTCGCCTAGGTTCAAACAAGTTTTGAACAACTTACTATTTTTAGAATGCTGATTTTTCTTCCTCCAACAAACAAATTTTTGAATTTTTTTTCTGAGATGAGTTTTGCTCAGAATTTTGTTGCAAGACAACCCAGATTGTCTGTTTTTGAAAATTTTGAATTTAGATTGAAAAAGTAGCAAACCCTAATTTCTTCAATTTTTCACGAAAAAAGCTGGTAGGTGGGTTTTGTTCAAAATGTAATTAGAAATGGACCCAGTTGATTAGATTTGAAAAAACATTGAGGGCTGATCGAAAAAGCAATAAACCCTAATATTTGAAATTTGCTTGAAAAAACCTGTGATATGGGTTTTCTTCAGAAGACTGTTTTGAGAGGACCCGGATGATCAAAATTTGAATATACTGAGGATTTTACTGACATGCAAATAAAAATCAACTGCTGCAACTTGATGAATTTCTTGAAAATTTCTTTAGAAGAATAAGATGATAAGACCCAGATGGCTGAAAATTGAAAATCTTAGCCTTCTTAAAAAATTTGATCTTCTGGATGAAAAAACATGAAAAAGCAAGGCCTTATGTTGCTGGTCTGAAAAATTTGATGAAGGATCAGCAACCTTGAGCTTGAATCTTGAAATATCACTTCAAATTTGCTGCTCCACTTTTCTCCTTTGGATGCCACCTGCAAAAATAATGAAAATTACATGAAAGAGGTGTTAAATAGACTTAGAGTTTGAAATAGGTTTGTTTTCTTTTGCTTTTATCTTCAAAACCCTAAAATTAGCTGGTTCGATGAACTTGGACATTCTCTTCCTCTTGCAATCTTGAAACTTTTGGAAATTTGGCTAAGTTATGACAAGTTGAGCGCCCTTTCTCTCCAGGGGCGCCTACTTGCTCCAGAGTTAGTCATTTTTTTGGAAATTTTCAACTTTTCACAATTTTGACCCTCTACTTTGACCTCAATCTTTGGCTTCCAGATTGATCCAACAAGCGAGTTGGATGATTCGATGAACTTGGACATTCTCTTCCTCTTGCAATCTTGAAACTTTTTGAAATTTGGCTAAGTTATGACAAGTTGGGCGCTCTTTCTCTCTAGGGGCGCCTACTTGCTCCAAAGTTAGTCATTCTTTTGGAAATTTTCAACTTTTCACAATTTTGACCCCCTACTTTGACCTTGATCTCTAGCTTCCAGATTGATGCGACAAGCGAGCTGGATGATTCATCGCATGGCCTGATTGATTCTGAGAAGACTATTATGGAGGCGTCTCTGGCAAAAAACTTTGTTTTGACCTTCAAATGCATGGGAGCCTATTTCCTCCAGGGGTGCCCATTTTGTCCAGAGTTGGCCATTTTTATGATTTTCAAGTTCCTCCTTTTCCCTTTGATCTTCTGATGGAATCTTGATTCTGGGGCTACACTGATCTGATTGATTGGCTGACAACTTCACTAGATAGCTTGACTGAAACCAATGAGGTGATCTTAGATGTTGTATCTGCAAATTTTACTATCTAGAGCTCCAAAACCTTGGGCGCCCTTCTTCTCCAGGGGCGCCCAACTTGACCAGACTTAGAATATTTTCGTGTTTTTTTATCAAATCCTCTTCTACAGACGATCCTGTGAAATCTGAAGTTCTAGGAATCAAATAGACTAATGGTTATGCTCGTTGCGAAGCTAAGGAGATTCCAAGAGGGGTCTTCTAGAGACACTTCTGTCAAAAAGTTGAATTTGGGCCTTCAAAAGCTTGGGCGCCCTTGGCAAGCTGGGATGCCCAACTTCACCAGACTTAGCCAATTTTTTGCAATTTTCACCTTTGCTTTTGAATTTTGGTTTTCAGCTCTTATCAGACCCTCCATTCAGCCTACTACATCTAGTGACTACCAACTCCATTTAACATGCTGAAGGTCTCGTTGGAAAGCCTAATCAACTCTGAAGAAGTCAGGTTAGGGCTTCATCTGCGAATTCATCTGTTTGAGCCCTCAAAAACTTGGGCGCCTATCTCCTTCAGGGGCGCCCATTTTCTCTAGACTTATAAACTTTTCAAACTTTTTCATGATTTTCATTCTGTATTATGTTTAAAAAGTCTCTATTCGATCTTGAATTTCGGGTGACTGGATGGTCTAATGACCGTACTGTCGGACTCGTTGCGAAGCTGGAAGGATTCTAAAAAACTTTGAATAGGATCTCAAACCCTAATTTTATCATTTGATTTCCTATAAAGATGGGCGCCTATTCTCTCCTAGGGCGCCCATGTCAAGCAGACTTAGTCAAATTTTCACAGTTTTCACCTTCTTTCCTCATTTTTCGTGCTTGCTCTCCAACTCACCTTCTGCTCAATGCTTAAGTGTTTAATTTGACACCTGGTAGCTGACTAACCTCCATTGATGACCTCTGAGCTCCTGATATGCTTCTGAAAAAATAGAATAGACCCACTAGGGAAAAACTGATCTTTTTGGGATTCTGACTGCACCAGCCTGATATGGAAGTATTTTGAGCCTTGATCAAAATCAGTTTGAACCCTAACGGAACAAATTTCTATTTTTAGAAAGTTTTGCTAGTATCTGTTTCAAAAGAAACCCAGAAAACCCATAAAAAGTTACTATTTTTAGGAAATTTCTAAAAATAGCAGTTTTTCTAAAAAGTAGAGATGAAAAATTGAGATTTGGGTTTTGTAGATTAGGTCGCTCTGAGTGGACCTAGATTGTCAGATTTTGGAAATTTTACATTTTAACCCCTCATGCAAGACATGCACACCCAAATTTTGACATTTTTGACAAATTTAACAAGACTTTTACTCATTTCTTCAAAATGTATAAGTGTAACAAAATTTTTAATTTTGGGGTACAACACTACTATCAATTTCTTTTTCTTTTGCCAACACATGCTTGTGTGTTCGAGCGTAAATGTCAAATGCCATTATACGAACATGCTCTTCAAGAAAAGAATCATTTGGATCATTCTTATCCTCCTGTTAAGGCTTTTGGAGGATTCTCTTATCTTCATCACTTTTATCTTGGGGTGATCCCACAATAGTGGTTTACAATTTTTTACCAAATTTGACACTAAAATTATTATTTTTAACTAAATCTTCACATTCAGGCACCTATAGCAACTAAACCGTGGGGAATTTGAAGATGGTGCAAACTAGAGTCTCGTCACATTTTGTCTGTAGATTCTAAAAGTATTTTTTTCAAAAAATTTGGAATCAGATTGCACTTCTTTTTCCATCTCCCACGAAAATTGGTTTTTTTAAGAAAACACCATTTTTAAAAAGTGATGTGCACTGTATAACACAACTTTTTTTCCATGAAGGATAAAATTCTAATTCTTTCGAATTTAGATTTATAACTCTGATATCTAGTGCTTCCACTTGGTTAGATAGTTTTTTATTGAATATTTTTTCTTTAATAAAGTTTCGAAGTCAAACCAATTACAATTCAGACATAGTGTGACCGTATAATGTGTAACTTTTTTTGTATATATCGAAATTCAATTTTTTTTGTTGTTGGATCAAAGACTTCAATATCTGGTGCACTCATATTTGTCAATTATTTTTTTGATAATTTGCTAGTTTTCCACACGTGTAGAACATAGACCTTTATTTTCTATGAAAAACCTATGTTTAATAAAACTAATTTAAAACAAATACATAATAAAATCAAAACATATTAAAATTATATTCGTTGGATAGCTCGTTCTAAGGACTACCTGATTACAATTGGGTCAGTGAAGATTCCTCCATTTTCATCCTCAATCCGAACTTCGAAGCATAAAAATTTAGGTTTTTTGTTGTGTTTCAGGGGGAGAATGAGGAATAAGGGGCGTTCGTACAAACCCCTAAGGGTTTGCCCAAACCTTGGTTTGAGCAAACCACCCTCAATATGCATTTCCTTTTGTTATTTTGGGTGGGAAATGTGGGCCTAGTAATTAATGGGTTCGCTCGAACCCTAGTTCGGGAAAACCCCTTTTGGGTTCGATCAAACTTGTAGGTTCATTTGAACCCCTAAAACCAATTTTTTTGCCATAGGGTCATTTTTTCTCAGTTTTCCTTCCTCCATCAAATTGTAAACCACTATTGTGGCTTCACCCCTTGTCATACTATGATGAAAGGTTAACCTTTGTGACCCTTATTCCTACCTTTCAACAATATCTTATAATTCTCTAATGTGAATCAGTAGAAGATAACCTTCACTTCTTTAAGCTTTAGCATCATCTCTTTATTTTATCAAGTCCTCAATCTCATGGAGACTTGTGAGTACCAAGTTAACGTGCATGAGTTAGGTATGCAATCTTTCTTAGTCTAGCATCTTTGAATATATCCAACAATTATACCAATTCATTACTTTCCCTTAGTACCAATCTATTGAATGAGTGGATTCTTCTCTTCAAGCTTTGTGATACTTCATCTTTTGAATTGCCTTCTCCCTAGGGTTGAACAATAATTTCGTACTTAACTCCCCTTGAATTCATGCTTCTCCTTAAATTTGTGTATGAAGTGTATTTTGCACAATCATAGATTTATCCTTCTTCTCATCATTTTTTTATGTTTCCTTCTCCATACCTTTCTAGAGTCTCTATTTTTTTATCCATGGTGTTCCTCTTCATGCCATGTCTAGGTGGTTTCACAAATCCACATCTACAAAATCGTGCTATATGTCCATAGTTATTGCAATTTTAGTATACAACACTATTATCTACTAAAGGAACAAAGGAGTTATAGCTCCTTGAGAATCCATAAGATCTTCTATTTTTTTTTTGTCTATCATTGTATCTCATTTGTGTTTTACACTCTCTTGCCTTAAGTCCAAAATGATGGCAGGAGTAGCAGTAGCCATTAAAGGTATTCTTGAACTCGTATGTGTGCTCTTGCCTCACAGGAAAGGACTTCTTGAAATTGTCCTTGTCAACCTTAAGAGGATTCTTTGTTATCTTGCTACCTTCATTTTTAGTAGGGCATTTGAAAGTCTCTTTGAGGCTTTTAAACTTCTTAGGAGTCTCTTTGGAGTCATCCTTGAATGTTGGATTTTCTTTATAGCCAAGTCCTATTTCATTGGATGATGACCTTTTCCCATTAATGATGTCATCTAGGATTTCGATGCTCTTCTCAAACTTAAGATTTGTGTTCAACTTCATGGTCGTCTTCTCCAATTCTTCCCTCACCAAAACAATTTCTCGCTCTAGATTTTCACAATTTATTTATTTATTTATTTCAATTGGTTTCTGACCCCTTCTTCAATTCTTTTCTCTTCTTCAATTTGAATTTTCAAATTGATGATTGTTAGCTCTGCTTCCTTTATTTGATCTTTCAAATCAATGATTACCTTTTCAGATTCCTCTTGTATTTTGGCTTTTGATCTACACTCTTCTTGAAACTTTATGTTTAGATCAACAATCATCTTCTCACATTCTTTATGGCCTTGTTTTAACTCTACATTAGATTTATTTGATTCTTGAAGTAGTAGCTCAAGTTTTTGGTTCTTCTTTCTAAGTTCTTCCATATCATCCTTGGCATGTGATAGAATTCTTCCTCCAAACATTCCTTATTATTTTTATTGACAAGATGGTTTTCTCTTCTCAAGAATTCATCTAAGGGTGTTCTATTTAATATCACCTTATTACTTGCCTCTATCATCAATACCACGATTGGTACTTCCTTTTCCCTTATTGCCTTCCCTTCTTGCTAATGTTTTGATATCTAACACTTTAGATGAATGCCCAAATTGGCTCAAACATTCTTCCATCTTTTAAAGTGTGTTCATGATATCATCCATTTTAGCTTCACAAAATGTTTTTGCCGAGGTTTTGATGTCTTCTTTTGTCATACTTAATCAAGTTTTCGACGTTTGCCCAAAGGCTGGCAGGTTCACTTGCTCGGATACCATTGTAATGACCTTGGCCCCAGATCAATATATTTACGATTTATTCCTTATTGGATTGACACAAATTGTCATCCAATATTTATGTAAAGTTATCAAAATTTTCAATAACCTTAAAGATCATAAAGATGGTCTACAAGTTGGTATATCTAAGAGCAACTGATAATACTAGTTTATTGATATGCACATAATGAGGATTAAGAAATCTAATGTAAATATTATTTTAATAATAGCAATATGCCATATAAATATAATGTTGTTTTTGAGTTGTTAAGTTAAAATCATGCATTGTTGTAAGAGGTTAGACCTCTCTAAATTGCTATCTCCAATTTTTTAACAGATGCTATTTATGACTTTGCTGATTAATTATGCATCTTGATAGGTTGAATTGCTGCTCCTCAAGAGAACTCAAAGCCAAAGTATCAATGTATATATCTGTATTTTTATTCGATGATCACTCCTCCTCTCTTCTGGTTATCTTATTTATATCTTATGTATTTAAAGAGAGACACCACTTCGTAATAGAGGGATGCATCCTTTAGTTACGACTATTATAAACAAAACATAAATCATTCTTTTATCAGATTGTTATTTCTCTAATATTAGCGTTGTGTCCAATATGATGTTGCCACGGCCTCTAGATACTCACATCCTTCGTCCTCCTTCAATATCACACGACCAGGCATTTATTCAATCACTTAATGGTGATCGACTTCTTCCAACTATCGATTTCTTTAATATTACTAGACATTAAATATACCCATCGTCAACCCACATATACTTTCGTAAGCAGGAACAAGGATATCGTAATAATATCTAGCGTCACTTGGAAATACATTGGTAGCGATTTTTTATTACTTAGTCATGTCCCCTGATTACCCATCAATATTGTCGTGGCTATTCCTTATTAAGGTGGCAGAACAAAAGTAATCTGTGTGTGATCGAAGAATATTAGCAGCCCGATAATAATTCCGCCGATTATAAATGGTGGCATTGATCCTTAGAAATTATGCTCAATCAGGCCCGATAACATATAGGAACGACGTTATTTTTCTTATGATTGACTACTTCATTTTTTGCTTCCACGGAAACAACTATCTTGTGCTTCTTTATCAAGTTTCCAATATCATCGCCTCGTATTGGCATTTTCCTTGGCTGAGCGCATTTGAGAATGATGGAGCTATCTCAACATCACTTGCGTAGTCCTTCTTGACTCTAATGGATTCATTTCAAGCGACCAGTTCACTTTCAATGCCTTGAACTACGGTGTCGGTAGTCTTCAAAGCCTAACTTTATTTGAATGCAAACCATCTTCCATACGACAGGTAATATATTGAAGTGTATCAACGTATTGAGATGTTTCATATTAAACCACATAATTACATGACACCTTTAAAGATATTCGATAGTAATAAATGAGACTTAATTTCCATCTCTTCAAACATCAATAAAGATTGTAGCAATATTAATTTTATTTAGAGTAATCTTAGCATCAATTGGAAATTTCTTCGAACATTGACCATTGAGTACTCTATTCGTTCTTACGCTTTGTATTGATATATTCGGGAGTTTCGGTCAAACATGAAACCGTCATATAAATACTCATTATTGATCAGATGAAGTCGATCAATAATAAGGATGTCTCAAGGTGCAAATCGAACTCCAAAGGATTGGGGACATTATAATATGCTTAGTGAATGCGTGGTAAAGTAGAAAAAAATATGAAAAATATATGCATGAACTGTTGAGGAAGCAGACCACAATCTAACATGCTCGGACATGTAGGAGAGATGGCTCCATAGGTACTCAACCTAATGGAAATTTGAACAAAAGTTTTGTAGGTGCTTGGTCCTACAAAATTGGCTCCATGGGTGCTTAGTCCTGTAGAGGGTAAACAAAGGTTCTATAGGTGCTTGGTCTTGCAAAATGAAAGTGCTTCATAGGTGCCCATTCCTACAAAGGAGGCACCATAGGTGCTTGATCACGAGGGGATGGAAATGAAAGGCGCTACAGAGTTTGATTGGCCCTTATAGGTGCTCGGTCCTCCAAGCTTGATTGTAAAGTAGCTTCATAGGTGCTTGGTCCTACAAAGCAACATGTTAGGCAAGTGAAAGTCACACAGACAAACAATCATATATGAGAACAAGCAATTGAAGGAGAAGCTTTCAAAGGGGTCCCTTGGGAACCCTTCAAGATTGAAAAGGGCCCACGGAAAGGGATGCTCCATTTGAAAAGTGATGAAATTTTCACAATCCTCTCATCAAGGAATCCTTTTAAAAGATTCTCTTTCATCAAGGAATCCGATAAAAAGAATGGCCTTCTTGAAGGTGAATTTTTCAATTCTTTTTGCTACAAATTCGACTTCGAAAGAAAATCTCGCTAAGGGGATCCTTATTGAAGAGTGCAAATTTTGAAAAATACCAAAAAATTCAGCAAGGGATTCATTGGCCACCAAATACACCTTATTGAAAATCGAAGAAGTAGGAGCGCCCCCTTAGGATGGTGTGTGCAAACTAAAGGAGCACACAACATCCTAAGGAAAGGAAGAAAATGTAGAGATGTTGTGGTCCACAGTACATGACGAGATGTAGACGTGGAAATGTTGTTGTACACACAAGGGACAACACATAGGCACCACAACATCAAAAAGCAAGCGAAGAAGAGAGAAATAAAAATAAAGAAAAATAAGAAAAGATGAAGAAATCAAGAGACAGGGGGATTTGGGAGTTTGGGGTCAGATCAGTTCTTATAGGTAACCTATGATATATAGGTGAAGAAAAGATCATTAGGTCCCGAAGTTCCCAGATCTGAAGAAGAGCATATGAAAACAAAAAAATAAAAATTAGGTCAACATGTAAGGGAGGTCTAAATGCCTCCAACATTTTGCATCATTCCCAATTGCTAAAAAACAAGGTACAACATATAGAAGAATGATGCAACATATAGAGGAAGTTTATGACATAATTTCTTTTATGTATCTAGGCACCTACAAGGGTGACAAGGATCCTCCAGGAACACATAAAAACAAGCACGATGGAAACACAACACACACAAATATACTCTACAAATAAAGAAGAGGCACTCTCTTAGTCCTCATCAACTAGGTGGTTGTTGTTTTCCCAATCTAGATCATCATAAGGGGAGAGTGGACGAGCCTACAAGGGCGAGATAGCAAGGGTAACACCCTCCAACTTTCCTACGATAAGAGCTAAGGAAGAAGGTGTCTCAAGGTCTTCTTCACTCAGCTCATATAAGGTAAAATCCATTAATCTTGTAAAGATCACCGACAAAGCTAAGACATCTATCGAGTTAAACATGCACTTAATAGGAGTGCCATGTGTTAACTGAATGGGAGATGAAGGAGGTGCTTACGATCCACCATCAATCTCATCAAAAGAGATGATGGAAAACTCGAGAGACGTTGGGGTTGCCTCCATCACAAGGACGACACAAGCCAAAGTAAAATCCTCTCCTAAAGAAGGCAATTGCTTCTTCCTACCTCCATTCAAAGTGAGGTCATCCTCCAAGTCACGCTTCATTAGGGGATGTGGAATCCCCATGGATGAAGCAGAAGGTGAGGAGGAAGAGGACAAGGCCATAGTGGAAACCACCATGGTGTTCGACATTTCCACAGGCTGAGAGAATGGAGGGATGCTCAAAAGGGACAATAGAAGAGAAGAATCCCTTGAGGGAGCGATGAACACTTGCACCATTTTGGGGTGAGGGTCACCAGGATGCACAGGAGGAGTCAGAAGCAAAACTAAGGCAATTGGAACTAAAGAAAAAGGAACAAAAGAGGGAGACATAACATGAGATGTCAAAATTGGAGTTGCTAGCTCCTCTTTTTCCTTTTGCAAGGCAACTTGCTCAGTAGCTAGAGCCTTCCTCTGGTGCTTACACTCACACACAAGCCAATTTCATTGCCTCTAGGAACTAGAACTCGCTGCTTGAGAAGGAACAAGAGGTTCTTGTTCTTCTATAGGTGTGTCCACAACCATTTCTAGTGGAAGAGCAACCTCCTAGATGGGAGCTAGAGCAGGCAGTGCCAGAGCAGAAACGATGATAGGTGGAGAAGCAAATGTAGGTTCCTTAGTAGTGGGCCTCTTCCCATTCACCTCCCAAGAGGAAGGAGCAGTAGGAGGCCATAGGGGCCAAGATGTAGGGGAAACACCACAAGGACCCTTCCCTTTACCATAGACAACATGCCTTAACACCATGGGTAAGACGAAATTTTCAAATTCTTGATGCTTGGATTCCACCAAGCAGGCACCATCAGACCCCCATGTGAGGGATGGGAGCGGAGGTTGAAGGCGCCACAATAGGGCAAGAGGCAGAAGTGGATGAGACAACAGAAGAAGAGGAAGGCTTGTGGGAGTGAGTAGACTTCCCCTTCCCCTTTTGAGAGGAGGAGGCAGCCTACTACTATGCGGTCATAAAGCCATTAATTGAAATGGCATAAGGGGAGACAGGGTAAGTCGCCTTCAGCTCTATGCCCCCATTATTATATTTGACATAGGTGTGATACAACAAGTTCATCCTGGGAGGAAGTAGATCAATCAGGGTAGGCCAAAAGTGATCTAATGAGTAGCCCCCACATGGAACCATAGGTTTATATATAATATCATGCACAACATGCACAGAGCCCTCATGAGAAAACTATAAACACTTATGGATTACCGAAGCGATTGTGTTCATGGAAACTAGCCACAGGATACCTAGTTTCACTTTGAACAAGTCCGACTCCGGGATGATATCGAAAGGAGCATTTATAGTCCTGGGTCCTACCAGGACTGAGAGGGTGATGGAACCAATTAGAGAGATCAAAAGTCTGTTGTGTGTATGTATTGTACGCTATTTGATTCATGATACCCATCCTTATGCAAGAAATTTATCAGTAGAGTCTCCTTTGTTATAACATTCACATGACATGTGGGATCAACTAGAACACCACTTACGACATTCACGTTGATGCGAGTGGGAATGTATAGAGGAGAAGGTTCTCTAGTCGCATTCATAGGTAGGTCCTACGATGTAAAAGTTGTAGCAGGTGATCCATTTGCAGGTTGAGCATGAGGAATATGGAGGTGCATAAAAGAGGCCATGCTTACATACTTCAAAAGGACTTCCTCAGGATACCCCAAAGGTTCAATAATTAAACAGTGACCTATGTATATTTTGCTTCACAATGCCTAGGGATCCTTCTAACTATGCCACTAGGGGTCATAGGTTGGGTTGCAAGGCTATTCGCCCTACAAGACACAAACCTACAACATGCCTATAATATGAGAGAAGGTTCCTTCAACACTACAAAATGGAACCAACATAGTTCACGTCGGGTTCACCAAAATGTAGAGGAGGGGGACTGGCTACCCTGAGACCCTAGGTCATGGGAGGGTCCTAAGCAATAGGCTTCCTTGATCTATCTCAAGCTTGCTAACTGATTTGGAAAGTAGTTAAGTTTGAAAAGGAAGAGTAATTTGATTGCTACTCTCCTTCTGCCAACCTTGATATTTTAGGGGGTCAAATAAGCTGATTCTTAGAGTTCAATTTGTGACTTAGACAACTCACTGCTTGAGGATGATAACATAGGACATAGACTTCAGTGTGATGCACTGGCGTCCATATGGACATAGAGTGTGAGGAATAGATAAAAACACTAGGAAACAAGCTAACAAATTGACTAACAGATTTTATGCTTTAACAAAATGTAAAGAAAGTATAGAAATGAAATACAACAAGAAGAATACTTTAATTAGTCTATCTTTGAATTGAGAAAGAAGGATAAGAAAGCGATACCAAAGGATGATCCCACAATACTAGTTTACAAATTATGGCCAAACTGGACACTGAAATAATTTTTTCTAACTAAATCTTCACTTTTGGGCACCTATAGCAGCTAAACTGTGAGGAATTTGAAGATGATGCGAACTAGTGATTTGTGACATTTTTTCTGAAGATTCTAAATATATTTTTTTCAAAATTTTTGGAATTAGATTGGAGTTCTTTTCCATCTCCTTAGAAAACTAGTTTTTTTCATAAAACAACATTTTTAAGGAGTGATGCTCACCGTATAACGCATAACTTTTTTTCCATGAAGGATAAAATTCTAATTCTTTCAAATTTAGATTTGTAACTTTGATATCTAGTACTTCCAATTGGTTAGATATTTTTTTGTTGAATATTTTTTCTTTAATCAAGCTTCAAGGTCAAACCAATTACAATTCAGACATAGGCAGACCATATAACATGTAACTTTTTTCGTATGTATTGAAATTCATTTTTTTTTGTTGGATCAAGGACTTCAATATCTGGTGCACTCATATTTTTCATTTTTTTTTGATAATATGCTATTTTTACACGTGCATAATAGAGAGCTTGATTTTCGGTGAAAAACCTATGTTTAATAAAACTAAAAACACACATACATAATAAAACTAAAACATATTAAAATTATAGTTGTTGGATAGCTTGTTCCAAGGACTAACTAATTCTAGTTGGGTTTGTGAAGTCTCCTCTATTTTCATCCTCAACCCGAGCTTCGAAGGGAAAAAATTCTATTTTTTTTGGTGCCAGAAAGCAAAAAGGTGGGAAAAGGGGGGTTCGCTTGAATAAGGGGGGGTTCTAGCAAACCAGGGTTCATTTGAGCCCCCTTTCGAAAAGGGGTTCTCATTGTGTTTTTTGGCGGGATGGTGGGAACTTGCATTGAATGGGTTCGCTCGAACCCAGGTTCTATCGAACCCTCTTTTGGTTCATTCAAACCTATTAGTTCACTCAAACCCCAAACTTCGTGTAGCTCAATCCTTTGAATAGCTCCAACTGAGGAATACCTACACACACACGACTAAGGAAAATGTTGGGGATGTTTTTAGAGGACTACCTTAGTCAGTTCCTTGCTTTGGTGTTTCCACCTCCACAGACATCCAAATAGTAGTAGTGTAGAAAATGATTAATAAAGTGTATTGGAAATGGAAGCACCAAGCAATACACAAAAAAAAAAACATAATATGCTACTATTCAAGTATGATGATACAAAAGTAAATGACAATGGTGGATATCACCTTCGTAGCTACGTGCTCTCAAGGAAAGCAGAGGAAGTCATAAGCTTGCAAGTTCTCCAACAATGTTGCTACAACAACGGAGAGGAGGAGCCAAGAAAGTAGTAGCTTGTAACTACAATGGAGGCGGTGAAGCTTGAAAGTGTGTAAGTGAGTGTCTAGATTGAAGCCAAGAGTGAATTGATCCCAAAAGCTAGAGTGAATGAATGTTTTAACAATTTGAAGGAAAAGTGGAGGCAAAGGATCCGTTTTGCGTCAGTTAAGGGGGTAGGAGGCATTACTGTTCGTGCCCAATGGATGAATGTAATGCCTCTACAAATTCCAAAGGAAGGAATCCTATCAAGATGATAGCTCGACACATAGAAATCCATAGCACATCCATGTCCTTGAAAAAATTCCTCCACTGACATGAAAATAGGTTGCTGGGTGGATGGGGAGAGGTGGCGGATGTTGGGTTTGCATCATTGAAATTACATTTTTCTAAGGTAAGGGGTATGAAAATGGGGAATTTGCAAGGGGTCCAAATTCATGCCATTACATTTTCTAAAATGTTATTATTTACACAATAAAAACATTGAAATCATAGCCTTCTTAGTAGCTCAAAGAATGGTGGGGAGGTCTGTTTGAAATATCTAAAGTGAATATTTTTATTATTATTGATGAGTCAAGCAATGTGAAAATTATTCATTCTCAATTTTTAACAAAAAAATGTAAGGTGATTGTATTGGAGGAGAAATTTTTTGCTTCTTCAATGGTAAACATCTTGATTATAATGGAGTTGAGAGAAAGAGATGCAAACCTCTTCATGTTAGTGGTTAGTTGTATCCATTATATGAGTACTCATTCTATTGTTGAATTTATAGATGCAAGCTCTAGGTTAGTAGTTGCCCCCATTTTCACTTATATATTTATATTGTTCACTATAAAATTTATGCTCATTTCCTTTGATTGATTGAAGAACACAAGAAGTGGTATTAGAGCTTCTATTGATTCTCACTATAAAATTTTAAAAAAAATTGGAAGGGGGAATTTTTAAGAAATAATTCAAAGTTTGTGACAAAGGAAGAGTTAATGATACAACTTACATAAATTATAATGAATATCAAGTAATTTCCCTCTTTTTATGAAAGGCCATTGGGTTTAGAGTATGAAGAAGATGTTAATCCCAGGGGTGGCCTTGATTGAACAAAGGAGGAGATTGAGGACGTGGAATACATTATAGAGAAAAAATTGGTAACTTGTACATGAAGTAACCATGATACAATTTTGGGAAGGAATTTAAGACATACACATGGTTTAATAGGGCCCATCTAGAATTCAATGAGCAATACATTTATGAAAATAAGAAGTTAGATGTATCTTGAAAGAATATGAATAAGTGTTGAACAATCTAGATAATTGAGAGGGGGGGTGAATCAGTTATTTTAAAGCAATTTTCTTGACTTTAATTAACTCAAAGCAAAATTAAATCAATCAGATAATAATCTAACAAATATGAACATGAAAGCACATAACAACACCATGCACAATGAACACCAAAAATTAATGTGGAAACCCAAGAAGGGAAAAACCATAGAGAATGTTAATTCTCAATTATAAAACATCGGTTAAGGTGATTTTTACAAAGGCTCACTGCCAAATTGCTCACTGCAAGTAAGGTTCATTGTCGGTGGGCTCACTGCCCAACTATTACAACCAAAGATAAATAGGCTCATTGCCAAAAGAGAAAGACTCACTTCCAATAGAAAAGGGTTCATTGCTAGAAGAATGATGAAAGGGAATCCATTGCTGAAATAACTATCACCAACAATGACACCAGACATAATCTCATTGTTTGCTGCCTTCAGTCATATACTTTTGCATATTTCACAATCTTGATTTTTAGATTCACATTTACCACACTTTCTTTCATCAAACAAAATCATCTTTTACTTATACCATTCCATTCTTCCTAAGTTGGCCAAAAACAATTCCATTCCTTGCTTTCATAAACTCCTAAGTCGGCCAAACACAATTTGAATTAGGTCACCACAAAAAATTCTCACGGTGGAAGGGAATGAAATGTGGACCAAACAAAATCTCCTTGATCAAATCAACACACTACAATTTTACCATGATATCCAAAGCCAAAGAATCAAATATACACATTACAATGTTCTAGAGCACGTAAGCCAATTTCTAGACCGGTCTGGACCCATAAGAGTGTACCTCATTATGTTGCAAAAAGAATGGGACCAAGACAAACACGACCAAAGATAGATCTTTACAAAAAAAATCCAGAACCACGCTAATCTGGATCACCTCAGCCAATCAACCAAGATATGTTGACATCAATGACAACCATTAATGAAAACAATCAACATCATCACATCTCAACACATTCCAATAATATCCCCCTTTGTCATTAATGGAAACATTCATCAATAACAAACAATGCAACTTCTTGAATTATTTTCTTCTCCCCCTTTGACATCAAAGACAAAGGGAAAAACTCCCCTTAAAAAACTTACTCTACTTCGCCTATGAGGAAGACACCAAGCATTGATCTAGATAAGAGTGAGCATATAATACCCTAGACCAATGCACACCTTGGTGCAAATTATTGTAGACTAGGAGGGGGAAAAACCCCTAACTTCTGCCGGAGATACTCAAAAGTATCTTTGCTCAACGGTTTTGTGAAAATATTTGTAATCTGCTCTTTTGTAGGTACATATTCAAGTTTTACCTCATTGTCCAAAACCTTCTCTCTCAAGAAATGATATTTAATGGATATATGTTTCGTTCTAGAGTGCTATACCATATTCTTGGAAATGTTTATTGCATTGGTATTATCACACATAATTGAGATTGGTTCATCAAATGATATGCCAGTGTCCTTCAACATTTGTTTCATCCGCAATACCTGAGTGCAACATGAGGATGCTACAATGTATTCAACAAAAAAAATAGATAAAGATACAAAATCTTGTTTCTTACTTGACCAAGAAACTAACTGGGAGCCAAGGAAATAAGCTCCACCACTTGTGCTTTGCCTGCTATCAACACATCTAGCCTAATCAACATCAGTATAAGCTTTCAAAGTGAAATCTGAGTCCTTTGGATACCATAACCCTATATCTTCTGTACCCTTCAAATATCTAAAGATCCTTATCACTGCAACAACATGTGATCCCTTTGATTCTGACTAAAATCTAGCTGCTAAACAAACAACATACATAATGTCTAGTCTAGTGGCAGTCAAATATAACAATCCTCCAATCATTTATCTGTACATACTTGCATCATCTTTTGGTGAATCATCTTCTTTTTTCAACTTACATCCGATAACAATAGGTGTACAAACCAGTTTGGAATTCTCCAATCCAAACTTCTTCAATAATTCTTTGGTATACTTTGACTGAGAAATGAAAATTCCTTTGCTGTTATGATTTACTTGTAATCTAAGGAAGAAATTTAACTCACCTATGATAGACATTTTGAATTCCTTTTGCATTTCATCTACAAATTTTCTACACAAATCATCATTTCCTCCAAAAATTATGTCATCAACCACAACAATCAACATTTGATCTGAGTGAATTTTGTAGTATAAATTACTATCAATAGATCCCTTTTGAAATCCTTGTCCAATCAAGTACTTGTCTAATTTTCCATATCAGGATTTAGGTGCCTGCATCAATCCATATAAAGCTTTCTTCAACTTGCAAATAACATCCGAGTTTTGGACTTAAATCCCTCTAGTTGCTCAATGTAGACTTCTTCCTTCTGTTCTTCATTCAAGAATGCAGATTTTACATCCATTTGATAGGCTTTGAAATCCTTAAAAGCTGCAAAAGCTAATAATATCTGGATCGCTTCCATCTGGGCAATAGGGGAATACATTTCTTCAAAATCAATACCTTCGATCTGAGTGTAACCTTTGCAAACTAATCTTTCCTTGTTTCTCATTACCTTTTTGTTTTCATCCAACTTTTCCTAGAATACCCACTTTGTTCCAATTACATTTTTGTCTGCCAGTCTAGGTATAGGTTCCCAAGTTTGATTTTTCTCTATCTGATCAAGCTCTTCTTTCATTTCCTTCACCCAATTCTGATCATTGCATGCTTCTTCCACAGTCTTTGGCTCAGTTTTTGAGATTAGACACAATTATACTTGATATTGAGTTGCTTTGCTTCTTGTGATGATTCCCTTATTCTTATCTTCGATAATCTGGTTTTCTGAGTGGTTTCTTTTTACATACTTTGAGTTATTAGTTATAGTTTCCAAAGCCTCCTTTGTCTCTTCTTCTTCTTTCTTAGCATTTTCTCCTTTGTCATATGAGTTATCTTATTCATATTCAATATGCCTGTCAAGATTTCTTTGAACATCATCTACTTTCACATTCACACTTTCAACTATCTTGTTCAATCTCTTGTAACACTGGTACACTTTGCTTCTTGTAGAGTAACCCAAAAATATGCCTTCATCAACTCTACTGTCAAACTTTCCAAGATTGTCCTCATCTCTCTAGATGTAGCATTTGCTTTCAATTTTTTTGAAGTACTTTACTGTGGGAGCTCTTCCATGCCATAGATCATATGTTGTCTTTCCATATTTCCTCTGAAATAGTACTATGTTAAGAGTGTGTATTGTTGTGTGTATCACTTCTCTCCAGTAGACCTATGGTAAACCAACTTCCATGAACATTGTTCTAGCTGCTTCTTGAACTGTTTGGTTTGTTCTTTCCACTACACCATTCCGTTGTGGTGTTCTAGGGGCAGATAGCTATCTTTTGCTATCATGTTTTTCATAGAATTTATTGAATTCGTCAGAAGTAAACTCTCCTCCTCTATCAAATCTTAAACACTTGATTCTCCTGTCAACTTCATTCTCAACTCTTGCCTTGAAAATCTTGAATTTTTCTAAATCCTCTGATTTTTCTCTTAAAAATGCGACCCAGGTTAATCTAGAATAATCATCTATTAAAAGCATGAAATATTTCTCACCTTGTAAGCTTCTTGTTTTGGTTGGACCACATAGATTAGTGTGTACAAGGTCCAAAAAACTAGTAGATGATTCTTATTTTCTTCAGAATGTTTCTTTGGTTTGCTTTCCTTCTTGACATCCTTTGCAAATAGTGTTGTTTGGTTTGGTCAGTCTTTACAAATCTTTGACTGCTCTTGTTGAACTTATTCTTACCAAGTTTTCAAAGTTGATGTGACACATCCTCCGGTGCCAGAGCCAACTATCACTGGACTGAGAGAATACACATCTCTTTGTGGATCCTTCTAGTTGATGCATATTCCCACTTGTTCTTTTTCTAGCTGCAATAACAGTTCCAGATCTCTTTCGGATATCACAACCATCATCCTGAAATACCACATTATAGCCATTTTCGCACATTTGTCCAATACTTAGAACCAATTCCTAGTAAACATTGTTAGTGTTATGTTTTCCATCAAAGGTAATAGAACCAATTCCAACAATCTGTGTTGTTTTATCATCTCCAAATCTAATAGAACCTCCATCATATTTCTCAAGCTTCACAAACTTACTTTTATCACCGGTCATATGATTCGAACATCAACTATCAATCATCCATTCATCTCTATTTCTTTTAACAAATAATGCAGCTTCAATATTATCATTAGATTTCAGACAAACATTAGAGATATCAAATCTAGGTTCATCCTTTTCCACCAAAAAAAAAAGCAATCCTCATGATCTGATTCATCATCTAAAATACTGGAATTCTCATTAACATAATATAACTTCTTATTGATCTTTTTGAATTTTTTCCTTGTTCCTTTTTCTGAAGACTTAGTTGCTAAATGAACAATATTTCCACATCTAAACATTTAAGAGGTAACATACCTTTGTTTTTTCCGGTATCATTCTTCAATTTCCTTGTGAAGTTTGCTTCCAACTCATATGAACTTTCACTATATGGATCTTCTTCTATCTTTGTGGCTTTGAAAGCTATTTATGATTTCTCCTTTTATTTTCCAAATTTTCTCATCTCAAATGCAGTCAAGGTGCTAAATAGTTGGTCTCTAGGGAATTTCTTCAGATCATAAACTTCCTCAATAACTAAGATCTTGTCACTATAGCTTTTCGGTAGGGTCGTCAAAATCTTCTCCATTACATCTTCATCTATTAGAGTGCCTCCTTGATTTTTGACTTCATTTATTGCACTATCAACTCTTTGAAATTAGCTTGCTATATGCTCACCTTCTTCCATCCTCAAGTTTTCATATCTGTGCTTAGCTGTCAACTTCTTTGATAATTTGACTCTATCATTTCCTTCATAGATTTATTTGAATCTTTCCCAAACTTCATAAGCAGTGCCCAATGAAATGAACTTTGTTAAGTTAGTCTTAGACAAAGCACTAAATATTACATACCTTTCCTTTTCATTCTCTTCATAGGATGAAATCTCATCCAGAGTAGAAGGACCATTTTTTCGGTTCAACATATTTTGTCTCAACAAATTTCCAAGTCTTGTAGCCTAGATAAATCAAGTAACCTCTCATCTGCACTTTCCAGAAACTGTAGTCAGATCCATCAAACACAGGGATTTTTAGTTTGTGTGCCATTAGATCTACCCCATGCGATGAAGCTCTTCTTCAAGGAACCAAAGCTCTGATACCAATTGTTGAACAATCCAGATAACTGAGAGGGGGGGTTGAATTAGTTATTAGAAAGCAATTTTCTTAACTTTAATTAATTTGGAGCAAACTTAAATCAATCAGATAATAATCTAACATATATGAATATGAAAGCACATAACAACACCATGCACAATGAACACCAAAAATTTATGTGGAAACCCAAGAAGGGAAAAACCATAGAGAATGCTAATTCTCAATTATAAAACATCGATTAAGGTGACATCGGTTAAGGTGATTTTTACAAAGGCTCACTACCAAATTGCTCATTGCAGGTAAGGCTCACTGCCGATGGGATCACTGCCGATGGGCTCACTGCCCAGCTATTATAGCCAAAGATAAAAAGGCTCACTGCTAAAAGAGAAAGGCTCACTTCCAAAAGAAAAGGACTCACTGCCAGAAGAATGATGAAAGAGAATCCACCGCTGAAATAACTGTCACCAACAATGTCACTGGATAAAATCTCACTGTTTGCTGCCTCCGGTCATATACTTTTGCATATTTTACAATGTCTAGATTTTCAGATTCACATTCACCACACTTTATTTCATCAAACAAAATCATCTTTTACTTATACCATTCCATGCTTCCTAAGTCAGCCAAACACAATTCCATTTCTTGCTTTCATAAACTCCTAAGTCAGCCAAACACAATTTGAATTAGGTCATTGCAAAAAAATTTCCGCGGTGGAAGGGAATGAAGTGTGGACCAAACAAAACCTCTTCGCTCAAATCAACATTCTACATTTTTACAATGATATCTAGAGCCAAAGAATATGATATACAAATTACAATGTTCCAAAGCACGTTATCCAATTTCTAGATTGGTCCAAACCCATAAGAGTGTATCTCATTATGTTGCAAAAAGAATGGGACTAGGTCAAACATGACCAAAGATAGATCATTACATTACAACATCTAGAACCACACCAATCTGGATCACCTCAGTCAATCAACCAAGATATGTTGACATCAATGACAACCATTAATGACAACAATCAACATCATCACGTCTCAACACATTCCAACAATAAGATGACATATATATGAGGAAGTAGATGATTGTTTCTAAACCTTGCAAGTAGTTTGATTAGATCAAAGATTTGAATAAGAGAGGATAGAGACTAGCTTGATCTACAAATCATAATTATCTCATGTATTTTTTGGGAAAGATGACAAGAAATATTATATAGAAAAGTCCGAAGTTTTAGGTTCTAAGGGAATACTACTAGAAGATATTGGATCAAAATATGTATCCAACATGTGTTTAAAAAGGCTGAATTAAAGGATGTTTGATAACAAAAATATAGAAGATACTATTTATATAGGAAGAAAACCAAATATTTTATTCTTTTTGAAGAAGAAAAATACATTAGCTATGAACATTGAGGAATATAAATTTTTCTTTTTTGTAAAAAATGTACTAGTTGCCTAACCATTACAAACATAAACCCAAGACTTCAGCTCTTTCTTTGTAACTATTCATTAGAGATATCTCTTTGCAATCACCACTTAAATTTACCTATCAAAATTGCAAATCACCTTGAAAACATTGATTCTCTAACTCCAATGGTTAGTTTAATATATTCAACATAATTGCATCATAAAAAAGAAATTCATAATAGCAACATATAATGCAAAAGAAATACACAAGGTTGAGCCACATGGATACACCTAGATAAAATTTCAAAAGGAAATAAAACTCTAGAGGAGTGAGCTCTTTCTCCTCATTCCACTATCCAGTCATTTACAAGTGTAGAATCCTTCTTAGGAAAATTTTAGCTTTGAAATTATCTACAACTGGCTTTAGACACCTAAAACATGTCTTTGCACCATGAATGTTGGTGTGAACATGATGTATTACCTAAGTAGTTTCTTATTAGGTCCCATTCAAAGTCACATTTAACTCATTTAGGTCATTTTCTTTTTGCATATCATATCATATGATGAAGTCAATTGTAATGATCTTAGTATGTCCTAGGTTTCATTATTTTCTTTGGGTGATCCCATAATAGTGGTTTACAATTTTTGGCCAAACTGGACACTGAAATTATTATTTTTAACTAAATCTTCACATTCGGGCACCTATAGTGGCTAAACTGTGAGGAATTTGAAGATGGTGCAAACTAGAGTCTCATAAAATTTTCTCTGTAGATTCTAAAAATATTTTTTTCAAAAATTTTGGAATCAAATTGCACTTTTTTTCCATCTCCCAAAAAAATAGATTTTTTTCAGAAAACAACATTTTTAAAAAGTGACGCACACCGTATAACGTATAACTTTTTTTCCATGAAGGAGAAAATTCTAATTCTTTCAAATTTAGATTTGTAACTCTGATATCTAGTGCTTCCACTTGGTTAGATAGTTTTTTATTGAATATTTTTTCTTCAATCAAGTTTCAAAGTCAAATGAATTACAATTCAGACACAGCGCGACTGTATAACACGTAACTTTTTTTGTATATGTCAAAATTTTATTTTATTTTTTTGTTTGATCAAGGACTTCAATATCTAGTGCACTCATATTTTTCAATTTTTTTGATAATCTTCTATTTTTCCACATGTGAAGAACAAGGAAATTCATTTTCAATGAAAAACTTATGTTTAATAGAACTTAAAAAACAAATACATAACAAAACCAAAACATATTAAAATTATATTCATTGGATAGCTTGTTCTGAGGAATACCATAATATTTGAAATAAATTTTAAATCAATTCATTTGATCCCCCAAAATCTAAATCAAAAGTGATTTTTTATCAGCATTTTGATAGGTGTAAAGGAGACGCATTTATAGGTATGGTTTAAAACTAGCGAGGTTCTATCCAAGGGGGTTTGATCTAAGGTGATTTGATCAAACTCTCTTCAATTGGAATCCTTAAAATGGAACTTTTTAAGGATTAAATCATTATATTTTCTAAAAATATGTGATTTCAGCTAAAATTCGTTCCTCTCAGGAATTGTAAACCACTATTATGACAACACCCCTTTATAACAATGGTTTATCCATTACATGTTGTACCTGTTTCATTTTTTATTTAATAAATTCTCTACCTTCATAACATTTCCATTGCTTCTCTCTTGTGTGGAAGGTTTTTTTGGTTGTAGGTGATCCTTGGGCTACTATGGATTCATCAACAACTCTTACAATGAAAAACCTACTCCTTCACTTACAATAGTAAAAAAATTTAAAGATAATGAATGTTAGAATGAGAGACAACCCCTCTAAATTTTTTTTCTATGTTCCTATGCATTCCCACATCCTTCCTAGGTTCGAAAAGGAAGCTCAAATGTTAGAAATATGAAGTGAGGAGTTAAAAGCCTTCATGTTCCAACCTTTGCCTTCATTGTGACAAATTGACCACATGTAGTAGGGTGGTGAGTACAAATTGTTGGGGCGACTTTAAAGTCACCTCAATAGTTACTAAACATCATTTTTCATAGGGTAGTGATT
The DNA here is from genome assembly GCA_007258455.2 of Sequoia sempervirens. Classification (NCBI taxonomy): domain Eukaryota; kingdom Viridiplantae; phylum Streptophyta; class Pinopsida; order Cupressales; family Cupressaceae; genus Sequoia; species Sequoia sempervirens. Next base: position 322,736 of record VDFB02005760.1, on the reverse strand, counting down.
ATGAAATTGTCAAGGTGATTATGAAATTACTCCTTTTAGCAACTAATGGTTTCATCACCATTGAATTTTGATCCACTTTAACCATTTGAACCTCTCTTTTCAAATAATCTTTGAGATGCTTTGGATCACCCCAAGTATGATTCTAGCACGAGATCATACTTTTTGGTAGTGAAACACAATAAACATAGATGAACTATATTCTAAGATGTTAGGAAAGGTGTTTCAACCTTACACCTAATGTTAAAATTTAAAAAGTAGAATTTTTGGATTATGAATCATAAAACAATAATTTTTGGGCTATAGAGTTAGTTTTTGGCCAAAACAAATATTTTGGGTTGTTTGACATTTCCTTCAAGGGTACTTGTTGTAGAAGTCTCTTTAATCTCTACAATTAAAAAAACCCTAATTAACCTCCTAGATAAAAGATATAGCCTTTGGAAGTTGGATCTTCAACATGGGAAATGTAAAAATGTTTTGGACATATAAAAGAGCTTGCAAGGGAGAGTTATACTTCCTATTCAAATTATGACACATCTTATGACATATTATAAGGCATATTTAGTTGGAGATAATGGAACCAACATTTAACACTAAAGTTTGGTGAGTGGATTATAATGAGGTCATTCAATGGGTGGAACAACAATATTATTTTTAGTTGATGAACTCATCTTGAGATTTGTGTGTTGGCTTTCTAATCTAAGAACGTGGGTACCACTTTTGAGTGGTTTTAGCTCATGGTTTTCTAATTACCATTTATTGGTTTTATGTATTGTATCTTAGGTGCTTGAGATGGAGGTTGCGTGATTCTTTTTGTAGATATTGTTAAGCTATAAGAGTTCCTTTAGATTTTTAGTTGATGATACCCTTGTGAATGCTTTCTCTACAAGTTTATTGTAATTGTATTGTTTATTGAATAATTTAGTAGGTTGCTTTAGTGTGTGGGATTTTCCTTTTGAAATCCAATGTACATCTATGTCGCAGTATATTATTATTTTATGTTTATATATATTTTTTCTTTCTGTAATTGTTAAAAGATTGCATAACACCCTCCTCCAAATTTGAGTGTAGAAAGCATATTTGTACACCTTACTTCTTTTAATTTGGTATCAGAGCTTGATCACCTCAAATCTAGGTGTTGGTGGAGGGATTTTCATACTAATCTTCATTTGAGTGAGAACTTGTGTAGAGAGGGTTTTGATCTTATCGCAGGAATAGATTGTAAGCACATCAAGGATAGAGATTTAGAAGTTCGTAGGCTCAAAATTTGAGTTATTGAAGCTCAATATGTAGGGTGTGCTCATAGGCCAAGATCTATTGGCTATAGTATCTAGATCCAAACCTATAACATCACAAGAAGAATGGGACAAGATCAATAAAAAATTAAAGGGTCTCATTAGTCTTAATTTTACTAATTCAACGTTGTTGAATGTGCTTTAAGAGACTACCATATCAAGCCTTTCGAATAAGTGGAGAAATTTATCAAGTTAAATATTTGTGAATATGATTTTATTGAGAAAGAAGTTGTATACCATTAGGATGGAGGATGGTGCATCAACAACTTAACATATAAATGCCTTCAATATGGTAGTTAACTAGTTACAGTTCGTGGAGTGAAAATGGAAAATGATTAGTGTATGAATTTGTTGTATTCTTTTCCAAATACATGGGACCACTTGGTTATGGCCATTGGGAGCACTATCACCAATTTTAAGATGGATGAAGTAGTTGTATTTATTTGAATGAAATGAGAAGGAATAAATTTGAGTTGGCTAAGGAGGTTCTAGCAATTCATATAAGATCAAAGGAAAAAGTCAAGAAGTAAAAGAAGCAATATAAATCTAGATCTAAATCCTAGGGAGATCTTAGTCTCTTGGAAAGTTCAAGGCGAAATGTTGGAACAAAGGTAAATATGGATGTCTAAGAAGAGACTGTAAGGAGGAGAATAAGAAGAAAAAGTGGAAAATTTTGATGATGAGTGTGAGAGATCCTCCTAGGATGAAGGTGATGCTTTCATTATTTTCTTGGATACTCATGCATCAAAAGGTTAATACAATTTGGTGCCTCTTTCCACATGACCTTAAATTGATTTTGGTTTACAAAATATGAATAATATGACAGTGGGTATGTGTATCTTAGAGATGATTCTCATTTAAATATTGGTTTCTATGATAGATTCTTGATTTGATTCCTTTATGGATGAGTGAAGGGGATTAATGGTGTATTGCATATCCTTAGTTTGACATGAAAATTAATTTTTGTAAGTAAACTGAATGATGTAGATGTGCAAGTTGATTTATCAAGTGGAGGTCCCAAGATGGTTAGAGGATCTATAGTTCTTGCTAAGGGTGTTTGGATTGAAACTCTATTCCATCCAGATGCATGCATTGTTAAGTGCAATAATTATTTAATTTTTATAGTGAAAATATGTAAACAATCTTTTCCTTCACCATTGGAACCAATTACAAAGTTTTTTTGAATTTAATTTTTAGTGTTTATTCTTTCTGGGTATTTAAGGGTGCTCATGTTTTGAAGACTAAGCTACTAGTAGAGAAAACAATGTTATGAAACCAAAGGATGGGTCACATAGGTGAGAAGGGTTTAAATACTATAAAAAATAGAAACCTTATCTAAAGTATTTAGTCATTTTAAAGAGTTTAAGGCTCTTGTAGAGAATAAATCTAGTAGAAAGATTACAATTTTAAGGACTAATAATGGTAGTGACTTGTGTTCAACATATTTTGATAAATTTTGTAAGGATAATGAGATTAAAAGACATAAGATAACTTTGTACACCCTTTAATACCATGGAGTTGTGAAAATAATGAGGATGTTGATGGAGAGGGGTAGTGGGGTTGGCTTGGAATATTTTTTTGGAATAAAGTGGTTTCCATAGCATGTTACCCATTTAACATGTCTCCCACATCAACTCTTGTTGATAAGAAACCTATGGAGGTGTGGTTGAAAAAAAAGCCTTAATGAGACATCTTTGAGTCTTTGGTTGTAAGGTATATGCACATGTGCCTAGAGAGAGTTAGCCAAATTTGGATAATAAGGCTATAAAATACATCTTCATTCGATATGGTGTTGGTGTGAAAGGATATAAGCTTTGTGATCTTGTGGGTGAGAGTTTTCTATGACATAAGTGGTATCTTTTGATACATCGAGTGTTTTTTCATAATATTGTATTTAGAAGAGGATGAAAAGAAAGATGTGGTTCAACTAACCTCAAATATCAAAAATTTGAAACCATATATCCATGGACATAAAGAGGAGAGATTATATAGTTTTGAAGAAAATATAGAATCTCCACCTCAATCATTGAGGAGGTCCAATCAATAAAGATAACAATTAGATAGGTATCTCCCTCTAATTAGAGATGTATTTTTTATTTGATTATGAATATTGATGAGATTAGGATTGTAAATGAGGCTATGAGTATGAATGATGAAGAGTCCTAGAAGGTGGTAATAAATGAGGAGATGATTTATTTGAAGAAAAATAACACATGGTACCTAGTACTTTTTATTCATGGAAAAAACTTGTTAGATGCAAATGAGTGTTCAAAAGAAAGGGCTTGATGGAAATGTTGAGAACTATAAGGTGAGATTGGTTGTGGAGTGTTATTTCCAAGTTAAGGGAAAATATTATGTTGAGATTTTTAATCCAATAGAGAAGTTGACATCCATTCATTATCTATTGTTTTGGACAAATGGTGGGATCCCTTAGAAAATTTATGGCCAATCTTGGAAAAGTACATTAGGATTTAGTGAAGAGGGTATTTAGGTATTTGTAGGGTAATCAAAGTATTCTTTATGCTATCATGGTTATCTTACAAGGTACAAAAAATTAGTTTGTATTTGTGGATTTAGATTGTGTTTGATATGTCAATAGCTAACCATAGATGGATATAATTTCATTATGTTTAGTGGTGCAATTAGTTAAATGATTAAGTGAAAATATATTTATCATTTTTTCCACTATATAAGTAGAGCACATGGCAACAATTCCTATTTATAAGGAATCCATTTGGCTTAAGAGATTTTATTCATATGTCAAGCTAGATATAGGAGTTATTATGGTTCATTGTGATAGTTAGAGTATCATATATTTAGCAAAGAATCCAAAATTTTGTGTGAGGACAAAACATATTAATGTATAATACCATTTTGTTTGGGATATGGTAGAGGATAAGAGGGTGATGCTTGAAAAAGTTGACATTATGCAAAATATTGTAGTTGCGTTGATGAGCACATAAAATTTAGATGGTGCTATTAGACTATGGGAATCTTAGCCCCTAACAATTAGACCATGTTATTGATAATCCCTTTTCTCTTGCAAGGTGTTTGACAAGAGGGAGAATATTAAGAAAGTTGTCTCAACCTTGCTTCTAATGTTAAAATTATAAAAGTGTAATTTTTGGGTTATAAAATAGAAAAACTCAATTTATGGGCTATAAAGTTGGTTTTTAGCCAAAATAAATATCTTGGATTGTTCATCACCACCTCTAGATGTTCTTGTTATGTAGGTATCTTTGATATATACAATATTAAAATAGGCCCAATCGAACTCTCAGATCAAAATTTATAGCCTTTCAAAGTTGAGCCTTTTGCATAGAAAATGTAAAAGCACATTGGACACATAAAATGGTTGTAAAGGGTAGTTACACTTGTTGACCAACTTATGATGCATTCTATGACACATCATAAGGTATATTTGGTTGGAGATAATGAAATCAAATGCAATGTCCAGTTTAGTGAGTGGATTATAATGAGGTTAACTTTAGGAAAAGGGTGTTTTACACCTTGCACAAGAATGCAATATTTTAATTATGTAAAATAAATATTTATTTGTGGTGCATCTAGATGATGTATTGAGCCACATTAGATATTTATTTGGGTCCACTTGTAAATTTGTATCTAACATTGGGTTAATTATTTTATGTATGGGAGACATAGAATAACTAATTATTATTTTAAAATATTAGTATCAAAAAGTGAGGGGTAAATAGTTTTGTGTACTCTATAATGTCCCCTTCTTAGGTCACTTTAGTTGGTGGATAGTTAGCCTATTAAGTGGATTCTCATAGGCTAATGAGTTAGGGTTAGGGAATCCTTGAAGTTAGTTGCATCCAATGAGATTGCAATATTAGGTGACTATTTGAGCTCTGGAGGTTATGATGTGCAAAACACTACTTTTTGGGGTGGTTTTGGACGTTTTCTTCCATACTATTTTTAGTAAGTCATTTTTGGGTATCGACGAGGTTAGTGTTAACATTTCTATTTTTAGCTATGTTAGTGGAGGCATTTAATGTCAGAATCCAAATATTTACTATGGTCTAGGATTTTAATTTAAATAACGACACTTTATACAGTTAAATTACATATTTATCTTTATCGTTATTTAATTTTATAAATAGAATTTATGAAGGGGTACTTTTGGGAGACAAGGATTTTCAAAAAAAATAATAAAGTAACCCCTAAAGAGGATGCCTCACTTGGAGAAATAAAGGAATATTTTAAATTTAAATAAAAGTACATTTAATGCTAAATGGGGTGTGGGTTTTGAGGAGGATACAAAAGTGAAGTTTGGAGCTCATTTTGCTTATGCTTGACTTGTGAATTGATATTCTTGTTGTTGGAGGAACTGGTTCTTCTTCTTGGTTTGTGATGATGAAACCCTTACGAGCAACATTCTTCACATTATTGAAAGATACAATTTGGAGGATTATTTGGTGATTTCATTACAAAGATCACAACTGGGCATATTGTAAAGTTTCTATTTTAGGTTTGGAGGAGGCTATTGCATATCAGACTTATAGCTACAAATTGGAGGAGTGTTGGGAGAGATTTGTTGTTGTTTTGACCTCCTAAGGTTGGTCATACCATCTCCATAGTAGGCCATACCATCTAGGAAAGGACGTGGGATTTTGTGAGCTGGTTGCCTAGGGTTTTGAGTAGATTATTGCTAGTTTGGAGGTGCCTAGGGTTCTAGTTGCCATGTGCTTCAATTTCATCAACAAGCCATTCGTTTTCAAACTGTGGCATCCCATTTTTTAGAGCTTATAGGAGCTGATTTCATGTATAGAAAACTATCAAAGTCAATCAATTTTTTTGGGTATGTTTGAAATAGATATGCAATATAATTTAATGATTTGGGTTGCTCTTACATTTGGGAAAACTTGTATATTCAGATCAAAAATTAAATCTAGAAAATTTATGATATATGTGTTTCTAAACATTGTTTAAATTTTGAGTTATTTAATTGCTGCAAGTTATTTTATTTTTGTTCTTCATTGTAAAAAGAAACATCTTCTACATTTTTCTCTTCTCTAAAAAACATGAAAATAAAAAAAGGCTATGAGGGTGTATGTTACAGTGGTATCAGAGTATTGTATCTTTCCATCCTAGAGGGTTTTGGGGAAAAAAATGTTACAATAGCTAAAGTAATGCAACCAACCTACACACTCCATTGAAATTTGAGAAGGAATGGATCTAATACTAGCCTTGAGAATCAACCAGAATTAGATCCCTTTACAAGCATCAAAATGGATGATAGAGAGTAGCAAGAACCTAACACTAGGTAAATGTTAAATGACCTAGCTAGATGAAAATGTGAGCTTTGATAGAGTTTGAATCAAATGGTTGCCTTAATGAACCAACAAATCTTGGAAACAACAATATCAAAAATGCATGGGACAATGTAGGAAACAATGGGGGACACAATGATGGTAACCAAGGGCACAACATGAATAATGGGAACGTGGAAGGTTCAATGAATGACAAGGGTACAAATCAGCTAACTAGAACCATAACAAAAAATTCCAAGCCTCTAATGCCTAGCTTTCCACCTAGGGTTAACCCTTTGATTGAAGTAGAGCCTACCCAACAAGAGTTATAGGATTAGATTTTGTAGGACTAGAGGGATTCAAGCCTATAATTTTAGGCTAAGATATATTTCCATGATTAGATAGGCCTTAGAATGAAACACATACCACATCAAGGTGGCATACAACATCATTAGGAGTTGTAGAGAAAGGTGGGAAAGCTATCCATTCCATACTATGACACATACTTCTAGCTTAATCCAATGCAAAAGGATGAGGCCATGGGTTTAGAAGCTTGACACATACTTCCATCTTAATTCAATGCAAAAGGATGAGGCCATCAAATATGCCACTATACATTTGGATGGTGGTGCTCATGAGTAGTGGAACCATGACATGATCACCTTGGGTCATGACCAAATTGACTCATAGGATAAGTTTATAGAGAGGTTTATTGAGATATTTGATAGGAAGGATCTCAATTTTCACTTTAAGGAGTTAGTTCAGCTCAAACAATGGGGTTCAATAGAGGCATATTTTACTTATTTTTAGAGGCTTTTGATTTTGGTCACATATATTTTAGAGAGGAGATTCATTTTTCTTTTCATGGGTGGTCGTTCAAATCCTTTTTGGGGTTGGATTAAGGCCCTTAATCCATCTTCACTACAGGAAGTCATCAAGAAGGCTAGAGATATAGAGACTTCCACTCTTAGAAAAAAAAATCAGTTTAAGAGTTTCCCTCATAAGAAGGATAAGAATAAGAAATTTTTTCTTTTGGATTCACATTAGCCATGTAAAGAGTCCATGTTGGTTAATGAGCAACTTAATGACCTTAAGAGGAAAAAATGAGGTAGGAGCATCAGGGGTGAAGTGCAATCCTGCACAACCAAAAAGATCTTTGTTTTATTTATTTTTCTTTTTTCTATTTTGGTTTGTTTTTGTGTTGTAAGCATCATTTTAATCCCCTTTCACCTTTCTTCAGCAATGTTTGAAGATACTTTTATTCATATATTTTATTGGCTTGAAATTCAAGTGAATTAGCATGACATTTGGTAAAGGAAATCCCACACCCCAGCTGGGAAATGTATTTTTTTAAATTTTGGTAACACCCAAGAAGAATTAAATGATATGGAATAAAATATTTTCCATGATGTTGAGCATTTGGGAGTGGAGTTTTCTGATGAGGAATTGGATGGCAATTTTTGGAAAAAGTTTGAATTTTCCTGGCAAAAACATTGAAGAGGCCAATTGCATGAATTACCACACCAGAATGGAGGAGGTTGAGGTTTGACTGGCATTTTAGGAGAGGGAGATTGCTTGGAGCATAACTGTGAGACACAATATCAATAAACAAGGCATAAAATTCTCATTTCTTAATGAAATGAAGAAATTCAAAATGTTTTGAAATGCTGAAAAGGAGACACACAAAACCCAATTTTTTTTTATAGAAAATTTGCACAAATGAGGGAGCAATAAAAGGAAGAAAGTGACAGTTTTTAGAAGCTCTAGAATGGAAGAAGGGGGGAAAAGGAAAGAAAAAGTGTGAAGGATAGCATTTGGGTGCCCCAATATCCATATCCATAAGTTTGAGAAGATTTTTTTGCTGCTTGTAACATATAATTTTTGATAGTTGTATTAGATTTTTGGTTCTTTGCCAAAATTTTTCTATAGGTGTTTGCAATCTAGCTTGCAATCTAGCTTGTAATCTTGTTTGTAGATGCTTGTAGTTACAGATGGAGCTTCTAATTTGGATTTAAATGTTGATTTTTTTGATATTGTAGACTACTAGTATTTCATTGAATACAATAAACTATTCTATGTTGGAGATTTTATTTAAAAATTATTTTAAGTGTTGATTTTGTGAAGGATGGATGGAACAATTGAAAAACCTCTTTGGTTTCTCAATTGTTGAACTACATAAAAAAATTGTGCTTCCATTGTAGAGAACCTTGGGACCTATCTCACAAATGTAGTGTGAAAGAAAAAGCTAAGAAAATAGAGTATTTTTCTGTTGATGAATTTGCATTAAAAAATCAGATCAACAATCTAATTTAGAGAGAGGTGAGGAGGAGAGCTCATCAGACGAGGGACCAAAGAGTGATGGTACCATTTCCCAACTCTCTAGTATCCAAAAAGCAATAAAATTCAAGGTTAGAGGGACATTACAGGGGTAATGAATCATAACACTTATTGATACAGATGCCATTCATAACTTCATTAATGAGGGATTTGTGAATAAAAGAAGGCTGCAAACAAAAGAACATGATGGCTTCAAGGTTATGGTAGTTGATGGGTACAAACTTTCTTGTATTCATAAAATTTCTAATTTGAGCGTATAGTTGGGAGACCATGAGTTGAAGCTTGAATTCTATGTCGTAAATATTGGGGATACTGATATGGTCTTAGGGATGCATTGGATTAAATCTCTTATGGAGTTTTCTTTCAACTTATAGAAAATGGAAATGAAGTTTAAATCAAATGGGAAGAAGATAGTGTTGCAAGGTGTGCGCCTTTGGTCTCCTTGTGTTGTGCAATGTAGTGCTCGAGTTCATGACATGGCTTAACTACCTCTCATGGATTCATTAACTCTAGCAGTTGTATTGAGCATTAATAGGTCAATATTTTGGTGCAATGAAAATTGTCTATGAAACACTTGGTATTAGAGCCAAGGTCATGCATTCAAACCCCTCACTTGCGTTGGGGGATTGTTGTAAGGTGTGCACCCTTGGTCTCCTTGTGCTGTGTAGCATAGCACTTAGGTTCGTGACATGGCTTAACCAGCTCCCATGGATTCATTAACTCTGGTAGTTGTATCAGGCATTAACAGGTTGATATTTTGGTGCAACGACAAATGACTGTGCAATGGATAGTGCTCAAAGGGTTATTGGATGGGGGTCCTAGAGTTGTATCCTTTAAGAGGATGACGCATTTGATTAGACATGAGCAGGTGGAGTGGGAAATAAAGTGTCTTATCATGCCTACAGTGGCAGATCAACAAAATAACACTTACCATCTAGATATCCAGAAGTTGTTATTCGAGCATAGCAAGGTGTTTGGGAGTATCCCTCATGGAGTACCACATGTTATAGAGTTGGAGAAGGGTTCCAAACTAGTGATTACTACTCCATAAAGACATCCTAAGAGGCATAAGGATGAGATAGAGAAATAAATTAAAGAATTATTGGAGATGGGGTACATTAGACCCAACAAGAGTCCATTCACATTAGTAGTGGTTTTAGTGAAGAAAAAATATGATACAATGTGGATGTGTATTGATTAGAGGGCATTGAATAAGAAAAAAATAAAAATAGGTACTCTATTTCATGTATAGATTTGAGATTAGGGTACCATCAGATCAAGATGAGGAAAGAGTACATAAATAAGAAAAATTTCAAATGTCATTTTGGATTTTGAATTCTTGGTGATGCCCTTTGGTTTGAAAAATGCACTAGCCATTTTCTAGAGTTGTATGAATCAATTGTTTCAAAAATAGTTGAGGAAGTTTGTATTGATATTTTTTAATGATATCCTAATTTTTAGTAAAACATGGGAAGAACACATGAGGCATATAGAGGAGGTTTTGAGCATATTGGAGAGTGAGTCCTTGTATTCCAAGGAATCCAAATGTGACTTTGGTATGACAAAGCTATCTTGGACACATTATCGGTATGAAGGGGGTGAGAGTGGATCCTGAGAAGATCAAGGCTACTATTGAGTGGCCTACTCCTACAAATCTCACTCAGCTTAAGTGATTATTTGGTTTGTGTGGTTTTTGTAAGAGGCTTGTTAAGGGATTTTCATAGACTGTAGCTCGACATACATAATTGACAAAGAAGGGATATTTCAAGTGGTCCAATTCAACATAAAGGTGTTTTAAGCACTTCAAATAGTTGATGTCTTCATGTCTTGTACTGGCAATACCAAATTTCTCCAAAACTTTTGAGTTGGATTATGATGCTTTAAGAGAGGGGATTGGAGTTGTCTTGGTGCAAGAGGAACAACCCATAGAATTTGAGAGCAGAAAACTAAGAGGTGTGGAGAGGATTTACTCTATCTATGATAGGGAGATGTCCATCATGCATGCCTTGAAATTTTTTAGACCATACCTAGTAGGGGGTAAATTTATTATCAAAACAAACCACAATAACATCCAATACTTCATGAACCAGAAGGATCTTAATGACAAATTAAAAAAGTGGGTCAGTAGAGAACAAGCATATGACTTTAAAATTGTATATGTCAAGGGGAAGAAGAATGCATTTGTTGATGCACTTTCTAGTAGGCCTCACTTATGTTCTTTGGTTGAGAATGCTATTGGCTGGAGATAGTTAATTTCAATAGAGTATCCTAAGGATTCTTGGGCAATAAGAATCATAGAAGGCAATGTTGAACACATGGTGATATTGAGAGGGGGGTGTATCGATATCTAACAATCTTCTACTTTTAAAAACTTAACCAATCACAATAAAACCATTCAAGTAAAACCTAGCAATTAGGAACACAAAGAGATCACATGATTTATGTGGAAACCCTTTTGGGGGAGAACCGTGGTAAAATATTGCTTATATATTATAGAGTAATATTACTCTTCTTGTAGGCTCCAACCTACTATCAAAATCTCCAATCTCTATACAAACTAAGCTCCAAATGATCAAGAGGCTCCAATCTCTACTTGATAGGCTCCAACCCCCCTAGACAAACTAAGCTCCAACCCAACAAAAGGCTCCAACCTATTTAACTCTTCAATGTAGATATAACAAACTCCTTCACCAAAACACAAATCTAATCCACACAAATTTAATCCAACTATAAATCTTCTTCACACTCAAATTTGATCCACAATCACATAACAATCTTCCTTTCAAATCTAATCTCACACTTCTTTTCAAGTCTTGATCAAATCATGAATGAAATTGATCATAATCATGGATTTATATTTACATAATTTTTTTCCTTAAAATCTCTCATGAATCTACTCATAATTTTCATATAAGTATACTCAAAATCTGCAATAAAATTGATGTGATGAATGCTTTTTATGAATGCTCCAAAATGATGTATTGATTGCACCAAGGTCTACTCCAAATTAGGCATAATTTTTGCTATAGATTTGAAATTAATTCTTCACAAGTATTTTTACATGTTCTTCATATACCTTTGCATTTATTCTTCATATAAGGGCTTCAAAATGCAATATAACAATTTGATTGTGACCTCCCCTAGGATTTTCCCTAAAACATCTTCAATAATCTGCTCACAAATCAAATAAAATCTACCTTAAAACTATGTTCTCAATTCTGCTATCTTCACTTAGATATGCAACATGATTTTCAATGATTGCTCATAAATTTGAAATATATCTTCATAAAAAATATGCACTATATCTACTCCAAATGTATCTAATTTTTACTCATAAATTTTCTCTCAAGTATGTTTGAATTTCCTCATAAATATGATCTCAAATATGTCTAATTTATACTTATAAATCTGCTCTCAAATATTTCTAGATCTGCTCTTAAAAATAAGAAATATATTCAATAATTTCTTGTTCTCTAATCCTCAAACAACCCTTTATTTATACCTTCCATAAGGCACCTCTTCACCAAAAGTTATAACTAGTTAACAATGTCAGCCAACAACTATATATATTTTTTATTCTTTTATTTGCTTGCCTAAAGGTGGGCACCCATTCCCATGAAGACGTCCCACTTTGGGACACAACAATAAATTAATTAAAAAATAATTTAATTTCCCTTAAATAAGGGCTACACTAAAGGAGGTCGTCCATGCACTTCTTTGCATATTATTTAATATTTTCTCCTCTTAGATGCTTGCTTTTCATCATAAATCAATCACTACTCTTCCCACCAACTTTTAATTTCTTTACCTCTATTAATACATTTCTCTATATGGTTAGGGTGCTACCACAATAGTGTGTCTCACTTTTGGGATGTCTTGATTTTTGCCTGAAATCTCTTATTTTTAGAAAAACTAATGATTTAAGCCTTGAGAGGTTTCATCTAAAGGGTTTTAATTGAAGAGGGTTAGATAAGACACCCTAAGATAAAACCCCCTTGGATAGAACCCCTTAACTATTAAATCATACCCACAATGGAGTCTCCTTTGCACCTATCAAAATGTTGGCAAAAAAACACTTTTTATTTACCTTTTGAGGGACTAAATAAAGTCATTTAGAAATCATATTTTGCAAGATCGTAGCCCTCAAAATGATCTTTCCAACAAGTATAGTTTTGGTATGTTTTCATTTTATCACGTATTTAATTTTGAATTTTGACTAAACATAGGTTTTTCACCGAACATCAAGTTCTTTGTTCTATAGAGGTGAAAAAATATAAACCATTGTAAATAAATTTCAAAAAATACCTTTTCCCTAGGTATTAATGTCCTTGTTTCACCAAAAAAAAGGATTTCAATATGTACACAACAAGTTATGTTTGACGACATACACCTATATCCAAATTATAGTTATAGTGACTTCAAAAATTAATTAAAAGAAAATGTAAAAAAAAATTATGAAAAAATATCCTTGCCCTATATATTGATGTTAAGAATCTATATTTAAAAAAAATAAATTTTATCCTTTCTAGAAAAAAATCTATTTGACAACATAAACACTACTTAATGAGAATGTTGTTTACTGTTTAAAACTAGTTATTAAAGGAGAAGTTGAAAGATTCATGATTTATTTTAGAAAAGTTAAAAAAAATTTAAAATCTACACACAAATTGCCACAAATCACTAGTTCGCATAATCTTCAAATTCTTAGCAATTTAGGTGCTATAGGTCTTAGAAGGTGAAGATTCAGCTAAATTTTTTGATATAAATGTCCATCTTGGCCAAAAAATGAGACACGGTATTGTGATTTCACCCGCCGACCTTGATCAATTTAAGTTTACTTGTATTTTTGGTCTCTTGATTTTATTCTTTACCCAAGGTACTTTGTATAACAATTAGTGGCCTTTGACCTTCATTCAAATTTATTCACATGCCTTTGATATCAATGACAATAGTCTTAGACTAAAAATTCCTTCTTGAAAGTAATGAGAACATTCTAATATTCTCCTATACGCCTTTGACATCAATGACAATATTTCCAACATGCACTATCCATGATGATAGGTATATAGTTCTCAATGAATTGATCATTTATAAGGAGAGGATTTATTTAGTGCCTACTTCACAACTTAAGGGGAAGATATTGAGGAATTTCCATCATGCACCCATGGCTAGTAACCTGGGTTTCTTCAAGACCTACAGGCAGATTTGGAAAATATTCACTTGGAAAGGACTAAAAAACAAAGTCCTTAAGTATGTCAAAGAGTGTCCTACTTTCCAAAAAAATAATAATGAGCACACTTATCCAACTGGTCTACTTCAACCCTTACCCATTCCTAATCAGAAATGGGAATGTATCTCCATGGATTTTAATATCGAGCTACCTAAGGTATAGAGCAGGGATTGCATATATGTCGTGGTTGACAGGTTAACAAAATTTGCACACTTCTTTGCTATTTTAGTGACATATACTATAGCTTAGGTGGATGATTTATTCTTCAAGGAGATTTTCACATTGCATGGGATGCCCAAGAATATAGTGAGAGATAGGGATAGTAAGTTCTTAAGCCTCTTTTGTCAAGATCTTTTCAAATTGACTGGGATAGATCTCACTCCTAGCACAAGTTACCACCCATAAATAGATGGAAAAATGAAGATATTTAACAAATGGATGGAAGGGTATCTCATAAACTATGTGTTTGGACAATAGAGAGCTTGGATTAAATGGTTACACCTTGGTGAGTATTGCTATAATACTACTTATCACATGTCCATTGAGATGCCACCCCTTATGGCTTTGTATGGGTATGAGGCATCCAACTTCTTGGATTTGAGTTTTGGGGATAGAAGAGTGCCTAAGGCAAGGGATTTATTGTAGGAGAGTCAAGATGTTATGAAATATTTGAAGGAGAACTTACAACAAGAACATAATCAACAAAAGTTATATGTTGATTAGCATTGTCTAGAGCACATTTTTGAGGTTGGAGATATGATATATTTGAGGCTTCAGCCATATAGACAGTTTACTCTCAAGAGAGCGGAGCAAAAATTATTAAGCCTAGGTTCTATGGTCCATTTAGAGTGTCCTGGAGAGTTGGTGAGGTTTCCTATGAGCTTGAGTTACCAACTAGCAATAGGGCTCATAATGTATTTCATGTATCTAGGATTAAGAAGGCACTCAGACACAATGTGGTTCCCTCATTAGAGTTGCCACCATTAGATGAGGAGGGCAAGTTGATCATGATTCTAGAGGCCATTATAGACTCTTGAGAGTGAACTCTTTAAAAGAGAGTTATTTAGGAATATTTGGTCAAATGAAAGAACTTACTAGTAGAGGATGCAACATGGGAAAATGAACAAATTTTGCCTCATCCAAAGTTGATATTGCTTAAAGATAAGAAATTTTGGGAAGGGTGGACTGTAATGTCCCCTTCCTAGGCCACTTTAGTCGGTGGATAGTTAGCCTATTCAATGGATTCTCGTAGGCTAATGAGTTAGGGTTAGGGAATCCTTGGAGTTAGTTGGATCTAATATGATTGTTGTATTAGGTGATTATTTGAGCTTTGGAGGTTATGGTGTGTGGAACACCACTTTCTGGGGTGGTTTTAGATGTTTTCTTCCATACTATTTTTAGTAAGTTAGTTTTGGGTACTAGTGAGGTTAGTGTCAACATTTCTATTTTTAGCTATGTTTGTGGAGGCATTTAATGTTGACATCCAAATATTTACTATGGTCCAGGATTTTAATTTAAATAACAATACTTTATAAAGTTAAATTAAATATTTAACTTTATCGTTATTTAATTTTATAAGTGACTTTATGAAGGGGTACTTTTGGGAGACATCAGGAGTTTTTAAAATTTAGTTAACCCCTAAAGTGGATGCCTCACTTGGAGAAATAAAGGAACATTTTAAATTTAAATAAAAGTGCATTTAATGCTAATGGGGGCATGGGTTTTGAGGATACAAAAGTGAAGTTTCGAGCTCATTTTTCTTATGTTTGACTTATGAATTGATATTATTTTTGTTGGAGCCGGTTCTTCTTCTTGGTTTGTGATGACGAAACCCTTACATGCAACATTCTCCACATTGTTGAAAGATACAATCTGGAAGACTACTTGGTGATTTTATTATAGAGATAACAACTAGGAATATTGTGAAGTTTCTATTTCAATTTGGAGGAGGCTATTGCATATCATATTTATAGCTACAAATTAGAGGAGTGTTGGGAGAGATTTGTTATTGTTTTGACCTCCCAAGGCTGGCCACACGATCTAGGCAAGGCATGAGATTTTATGAGTTGGCCACCTAGGGTTTTGAGCAAATTATTGCTGGATTGAAGGCACCTAGGATTCTAGTTTCCTTGTGTTTCAGTTTCATCAGCAAGGCATTCATTTTCAGACTGTGGCATCCCATTTTTTGGAGCTTGTAGGAGTTGATTTCATATACACAAAATTATCAAATTCAATCATTTTTTTTGGGCATGTTTGAAATAGATATGTAACGTAACGTAATGAACTGAGTTGCTCTTACATTCGGGAAAACTTGTATTTTTCGTGAAATAAAAAATTAAATATGGAAACTTCTGCTATATGTGTTTCTAAATATTGTTTAAATTCAAAGTTATTTAATTGCTGCAAGTTATTTTCTTTTTGTTCTTCATTGTAAAAAGAAACACCTTTTGCATTTTTGTCTTCTCTTTAAAATAGATCAAAAAAGAAAAAAACAAGACAAAACAAGGGTATGTGTTACATACTCATGGTTTTTAGGCGCATGGTTTTATCTTACCACTTGGTTGTATTTGTGTGAGCTCAAATCTATAAAATCAATCATAAGTTTAGTGGTTAAAGTTGGTTGGATGACTGTACTATGTATTGAGTTTCTCTTGTGAGTGCATATGTGAAGCATGATATGCGATGTGTGGTCACATGCTTGGAAAATTGGAGAGTGCATTGGAGGAGTTGATGTTTTAGAATTATTCATAGAAACTTTGTAAGTGCATTGCAATATTTTATTGCTAAATAATACATAGAGTGTGAATGCTTTTTGGTGTTGGATTTTTTTCCCTATATGAGTATTTTTTTAGGGTATATCTTGTGTTATCTTTCAACTTTTCTATTTGATCTTTGTATTATGGTTATTATGTAAGCTTGCATGCTTGCATTTTTATAATGGGTTTATGTAGGAAATGGATTGATCATTCTAGTTATTATGTATTAATTTATTAACAAGTGGTATCAAAGCTTTATTCATGGATGAGGGAGGTGTGAGCTCCCACGTTTTGTATAACCCTTATTTGAGTATATCTAGTGAGCATTTGAATCCATGACAATGCATGAAAGATTTGAGATATTTCAAGACATGAAGGTTTTATGTAGATTGTTACTTTGTAAAATTTGGTTTTTGGGTTTGTAGATTTGTTGGGTTTATTATAAATTTGGGGTTTGAAAAATGGTTTTTTGAATATGTTTTATACAAAGGTTTTGTAAGGGAAGTTTCACAGATAACCTATTGAGACAAAATGGACCTCACTATTGGATCTAGAAGGCATGAGAAACAAAGGCTAATTTAAAATTTGGCCTACTTTGACTTCTATGAAAAAATGCCAAAAAATGGTCCCTTACCCACTTGTCGTACAACCATACAACAGTATAATTGTTTGTAGAGAAAATTAAAATGAAAAATATAAGCCTATTCTTGAAAAATAAAGAAAAAGAAAAAGTTAGTAAGGGTTGCAGGTCCACAAACCCCTATACCACCCCCTTCATTGTGACAATGATAGCACACCATACTAGGGGTACTGTCATACCACATAGGGCATCAATCCCTATCAATGATTGTTGGTATCAATCAGTGGAATTGGGAATAGTGGGG
Organism: Sequoia sempervirens; assembly: GCA_007258455.2. Lineage (NCBI taxonomy): Eukaryota > Viridiplantae > Streptophyta > Pinopsida > Cupressales > Cupressaceae > Sequoia > Sequoia sempervirens. The sequence continues at coordinate 304,964 of VDFB02005760.1, read as the reverse complement.
ATTAGCCCCTTATTGTTGGCCCATGGTTGCATGGGGAGCCAACACTTGGCTCTTACAATCTTCTATCAATTTTTAAAAATTAAGAATTAAACAATTTTGAAAAACACTTTAAGTTTGTTACTTGCAAGAGCCCTCGTGCACCATTGCCATGCAACTAACACCATCGTGCCATTAGGCTATTATCACTAGAATCATGCTAACATCAACACAATTTCATCCATATGTAGGCTAGACAAATAGGACCCTTGGCCCCCTTTATGCCCTAATAGAGTAATTTTCTTTCAGAGGCCATAACTTTTTCCCACAATATTAGATTTTCAACTTCCAATAGTCATTAGAAATCTCTCTCCAAGAACTACATAGTGGTATATGTTTGGTCATAATTTTTTTTAATTTATGTCATAATTTGGTGCCTAAAGATAGGAATTACTCTAGGACAATTAAATGGTCATAAATTTTACATACAAAATCATATTTTTAATTTTGAATAGACGATTGAAAGAATTTGGAGTGTAATACATAGTGAATAAGGTGGTTTTTTACTTGGATGAGTAGAGAGAGGATTGTACTTTCTTGACCACTTTTAGGAGCTTGGGATTTGAGGTGTGATTAAATGATCATTTAGATTATTATTTGGGCACAAATTTATGGGAGTGCATGTTGTTATGAGATGAACAACATGATATAGTGGTGTAGGTGTACCCATTTTATGTTTTGGAAAATAGGGTCATATGATGGTTAGGAGTTACATGGAGGGGTTTTTTGTGTCATTTTGAATTCAATAAGGTATATAAGACCATTTCAATGTAATTGAGTCAGTTTTGGTGTCATTTGTAGTGAAGTGTAAAAAGTTGTAGAAAAGATGTAAAATTGTCAAGCAAAAAAATGCAAAATTATAACTTTTAGGAAGTTGAAAGGTCATGGTAATTTAAAAGTCAGTTATGAATGTTGGGTGGTTATGTTTTAGATGGAATAAGTTTATAAAGCCTCAAAATTCTTGATCATATATTGTTGAAGATTGTTTTGAAACATCCACATCAAATACAATGAGTTTTTCTACAAATTTCTCTGTTTTCTGAACTTTTCTCATATTGTATGGACCCGTATAGGTTGTAGATACTCTGAAATTCATTATATGTTATGATAAAATTAATTAGATTTCAATTGATTCAAGTTTGAGGGTCTATCATTCAATTTTGTGAGAGTTCTCTTTAAATTTCCGTTGCTGCCCTATTTACATAGTTTCAAGGGTTGAAGGTCATCTAAAATGGAAAATTGACCCATTCCACTTTCTGTAACTATTGTACCTCATGGAATGGGTCCAAATCACTGTAATTTAGGTGTCTTCATGCCTTTATAGGAAGAGGGGTTAAGTTGTACAATTTGGGATGATGCCCTAGGGCTGGTAAATGTGTTTTTCCATATGAAAAGTGGTGTTGAGGTAGGTTTTGATGAAGTGTTAATAGATTTGGTCTTGTGTTAATTTTGTGAGTTTTTCTAGACCATTTAGAGTCTGTAGGATGCCATTTTGGGATTCTATAAGCCCAAGAGTTATGAGATTGAATAAACCCTAAGTTATTTACATTCAAATTGAGGGTTTGGTGGATCAGTGGTTTAGAGGCCATGAATTTGAGAAGTAATGGTGGAATATGATGTTTTGTAACACAAATTGAGTCTTCCAAAAGGGTTTGAGTGAGAACTTGGTGTTTGGGAAGTACTTCCTTTGAAAAATAGGGCTAATTGAGTAGCCTAAAATAGGGGCAGTCTAAAGGTTTTCAAATTTTTTACAAAGAAACCTCATGGTAACTATTGGTATGTTGTATTGGGTTATGTTGTGAGTCTCAGAGGGTGTCTAGAAGGTATTTGTATATCCTTCTCTAAAAGATATTGAGAAAAGTTGGGTTTTGAGGCTACAAGCCTATTGGTGAGTGTTTGTAATAAGATGAGTGGATTGTGTTGCAGAGGTTGATTCCTTGTTAAGGTCTGATCAATTTGAGTTTGTTAGTGAGTCATAACCACCTTGCTTACATCAAGTGGTATCAGAGCTCAGGGACAAGATCTCTCGTGGTTGAATTTTGCAGGTTTGAAGAAAAGTGATTGGAAGGTGAATAGACAAGTTTGTGAAGATGCCTTCGAAGGGTGTTGGTGCTGCTAGAGAGTTGTAGGAACTAAATGAGAAGCATGTTGAGCTTCTAGAGTCACACAATACTGTGTTGGAAAGGATTTCTTCCTTGGAGACAAAGAAAAGAAAAGATGGGAATGAAGAGAGTGAAATAGAGGAGGAAGATGAAGAATATGAAGATGTTGATGAGGGGTTAGACCCTAAAGATCAGAGGATGGAAAATTTTCTTAAGGTAGTTAAAGGTGATTCAATGAAGGTAAAGGTTGATCTTCCTATGTATGGTGGAAATTTAAATAAAGAAGAGTTGCTTGATTGGATTGCTACTATGGACAATCACTTTAAGAGTGAAGAAATTTCAGATGAGCAGAAGGTGAAGGTGACAAAGACTAAAATCAAAGGTCATGCTCTTCTATGGTGGGACTACAAGCAAGAAAAAAGGAGAAAAAAAGGAAAGTCAAGAATAGTTTCTGTGGACAAGATGGTACAAAAAATCAAAGGCAAGTTTCTTACAAAAGACTATGAGGTTCAATTGTATAAAAGATTGCAAGGATTGAAGCAAAAAGGATCTAAATGTCAAGTCCTATAATGATGAATTCTATAAATTGAGTATAAGATCAAGAAGGGATGAGGATGAAGTTGAAAAAGTGGCTAGATACCTAGGTGGTCTCAAATTCAATATACAAGATGAATTGGTTGTTGCTAGCCCAAAGAATGATGAAGAGTGTTTTCTATTAGCAATCAGGGTGGAGGAAAAGATCAAAAGAAGGAAAGAAAAATATTTTAGAGGAAGAGGAGCAATCCCTACATCAAAGCATCCATTTGAGGAACAAGAAGAAGCAAGTAAAGGTAAGGAGCAAGGTGTTGATGTAAGAGGAGGATTTAGGGGTAGAGGTAGATTTAGTGGTGGCAAAAATTCTAATGTTTTTGCAAGGAGATGTTATAATTGTAATGAATATGGTCATCCTTCTTGGAAGTGTCCTAAAAATTTTGGTAGTTCATCTAGTGGAGTTGAAAAGAGTACTGAAAGGAGAGCACAAATAGTACAAGAAGAGGAGTGTGAGAGTACAAGTTATGCAAGATTACATATTGTTCCTAAAACAGGTGAAATGTTGATGATGAGGAAGACTATATTGAAGGCAGCCAAGGAGATGGAACCATTGTAAAGAAATAATCTTTTCAAGAGTACATGTAAGTGCAAGAATAAGGTATGCAAAATTGTTATTGATTCAAAATATATTGAAAATATGGTGTCAAGTGAGATGGCTAACAAATTGAATTTGCAATAAGTTCCTCATGAGTTACCTTATAAGGTGTTTTGGTTGAGTGATGGGCAATCTCTTTTGGTCAATGAACAAGTTGTAGAATTTCAAATTGGAGGTTACAAGGATAAGGAAGTTTGTGATATTTTACCTATGGATTGTTGCCACTTACTCCTAAGTAGGCCTTGGTAGTTTAATAGGCATGCATTTTATGATGGGAGAGAAAATACATATACCATAGTGAAGGATGGTTGTACATTTGTTTTGACTCCACTTGTGGAAAATGACAAGGGTAAGGCTAAGGTAATCATGTGTGGAATGAATCAACTTGTAAAGGATGTTAAAGAAGATAGAAAGATAGGTGTTGTAGTCAGTTCAAAGCTTGGAAATGTTGGGACATCAAGTGAGAAGGTTGATTCAAACTTGTTGATAGTAAATTGGAGTGAGAATTTCTTGGTTGGAACAATGTGTTCCCTTTGGTTGAAGGTAAGGTTGTAAAGCATATAGAATTTTCAGGTACAATGGGATATACATTTGATGGTGTAGTGGGAAATAAGGACAATATGGTGGTATTGGGTGCTGACAAAGCAAAGGGATTGATGACAGGGATGAAAGGACAAAATGGACAGACTTTAAGGTAGATGCAAGCATGAATATGAAGAAAAAGGGAAGTCAAATCAAGGGATTACTAACAATTGTTTGTTTGTAGGTATGAATGAAGGAACAATGAAAGGTTCTGATCAAGGAGTAGGAAGAAGGCAAACATTAGGTCTGATTATAGAGATGGAGATGAGTTCAAAAGAAAATAAGAACAAGGATGCAGGGAAGATCATAAGATCTTAGTATTTGAATCAAGGAGATTTGTAGACCAGAGAGTGTGTGGAGCAGTGATGAAGCATGGAACAAGGCATAACTCATGTGACATGAGTTCTTTTTAGAGGGGTTGTATGGTGCAAGTGCACCCATTTTATGTTTTGGAAAATAGGGTCATATGATGGTTAGGAGTTAGATGGAGGGGTGTTTTGTGTCACTTTGCATCCAATAAGGTCTATAAGACCATTTCAATGTAATTGAGTTAGTTTTGGTGTCATTTGTAGTGAAGTGTAAGAAGTTGTAGAAAAGATGTAAAATTGTCAAGAAAAAAATGCAAAATTGCAGCTTTTAGGAAGTTGAAAGGTCATGGTCATTTAAAAGTCAGTTATGAATGTTGGGTGGTTATGTTTTGGAGGGAATAAGTTTATAAAGCCTCAAAAGGCTCGAGCATCTGTCATTGAAGATTGTTTTGAAACATCCACATCAAATACAACAATTTTTTTTGTAAATTTCTATGTTTTCCAAACTTTTCTCATATTGTACAGACCCGTACAGGTTGTAGATGCTTTGAAATTTATTGTATATTATAATAGCATGAATTAGCTTTCAATTGATTCAATTTTGAGGGTCTATCATTGAATTTTGTGAGACTTCTCTTTAAATTTTTGTTGCTCCCCTATTTACACAGTTTTAAGGGTTGAAGGTCATCTAAAATGGAAAATTGACCCATTCCACTTTTAGTAACTTATATACCTCATGGAATGGGTCCAAATCACTATAATTTAGGTTTCTTCATGAATTTATAGGTAGAAGGGTTAAGTTGTTCAATTTGGGATGATGCCCTAGGGTTGGTAAATGTGTTTTTCCATATAAAAAGTGGTGTTGAGGCAGGATTTTGATGAAGTGTTAATATATTTGGTCTTGTGTTATTTTTTTGAGTTTTTCTAGACCATTTAGAGTCTATTAGATGCCATTTTTGGGTTCTATAAGCCCAAGAGTTATGAGTTTGAATAAACCCTAGGTTATTTACATTCAAATTGAGGGTTTGGTGGATCGGTGGTTTGGAGGTCATGAATCTGAGAATTAATGGTGGAATATGATGTTTTGTAATACAAATTGAGACTTTCAAAAGGGTTTGAGTGAGAACTTGGTGTTTGGGAAGTACTTCCTTTGAAAAATAGGGCTAATTGAGTAGCCTAAAACAAGGGTAGTCTAAAGGTTTTCAAATTTGTTACAAAGAAACCTCATGGTAACTATTGGTATGTTGTATTGGGTTATGTTGTGAGTCTTAGAGGGTGTCTAGAAGGTATTTGTACGACCTTATGTAAAAGATATTGAGAAAAGTTGGGTTTTGAGGCTACAAGCCTATTGGTGAGTGTTTGGAACAAGATGAGTGAATTGTGTTGCAGAGGTTGATTCCTTGTTAATGTCTGATCAATTTGAGTTTGTTAGTGAGTATCACCACCTTGCTTACATCATATCAGGTTTCCAAATTTGGTATTTCTTAATATAGGTTTACAAGTGTTTTCAAAGTTTAGAATTTGATGGTGATAGGTACACGTATTTTCTTTTATTTTGAGAACATGGATTGATATGCATGGAGACTTGGAGTCTTGATATAGTGAGAATTGAGTACAAGTAAAATGATGGTGATGAATATAGTGTAATGAATATTCATGTACATTTGAGCTTTGGAACAACATGGTCATGTATATGGTTGATTAGTGGTGGTGTGGTTTAATTTTAAGAGGTTTTTCTTATCTCCTGGATTCTTGGTTGGTTCCTTTTTTTTTTTAGACTGCAGGAATTGGGTATCACGACCCCCTATAAACTATAGTGCATCTGGTAAAATTTTTAACATGATTGGTGGCACTGGCATGACACGCCCTTCAGTACCATGGGGGTGGGGGAGACTAGACCTCATGACCAACCTCCTGCAACATGAAAGATTTAGCCAACCGAGCTAGGGCCCCTGCTCTGCTTGGTTGGTTCCTTGATTATGATTTTTTTTGGAAAATCAAATTTGTAGGTCATTTGATGTTTGAGTCTTAATATCTATAGGTTATATTCTTGGTTATCTCAGTTTGCAGGTTATTGATGTGATGATGAGTTTGCATGTTTCATTGTTTAGGATCTATGAGTTATGTAATTTTGGGTATGTGTAACTCATTGATTATAGTGGTATGAATTAGATGTAAAATTGATTAGTTGGCCTTGTTTGTGGTCATTTGTGTATTGGTATGTTGCATTTGGATGAGAGGTTGGATGAATAGAATGCTTGGATAGTTAGTTATTGGGACTTGTAACATGTTTATCAAGATGTCATAGATAACTTGAATACACAGTTTAGTGTGAGATTTTGGTAATAATGGTTTATTTCCTTGGCTTGGAGATCTTGGTTCTACTTCAGTGTCATTGGTATTATATTTGAGTGTGAGTGGACCATGATGAGCTTCAGATTAGGATACAGTTTTCATGATACCATGGATATATTGTATCATAGTTTAGTGGGAGCTTTATTAGTGATGTGTATTCATGACCTAGTGATGGATGATTTTTTATAAAGGTTAGGTGTTGTGAAAAAATCTTGGATCATGATCATCACATAGTATGAGTGCTTTGGCATCTTGAGTTATATTATTAGGAGATTATTATCTTCATGGGATTGGAGATGTTAATCCTTGGTTTAGAGTATGCTTGGTATTGTGTCTTGGTTTACTCTTGATTCTAGATTAGAGTTTTGGCATGATATAGGTTCTCTTTCTCAACCAAGATATGTTCATTAGAGCATTTGATCTCCTAAGAGTAGATATTAGATCATGATATCATGATTGGGTTATTGATTTTGTAGTTGAAGCTTTGTCAGTGGTTTGGTTAGTTCTCTTGGTATAAACTAGTTTGATCATGCACTTGGGAGCTTTATGATAGTGTGGTGTTACATTTGGAGCTTACTTTGGATTGATTGGTTGGAGGTTCTCATGTATACTTGAAGACTTGGGTGAGGTTGGATTTTTTTTGGGATTAGAGACATTTTTTGAGACACTCTTTTGAGGTTTTAATAGGAAGACCAAGGTGGCTAAACCTAGATGTGTACATAAGTTCATGGACTTGAGAGGAGATTGTTCTCAGAGAGATTCATTATGACTCTATGGATCCTAGAGGAAAAATCTCATTCCTCACTCTTGGTTTACTTGGAGGATAGCCATCTAATAGGTATTATACATGATGTTGTCAATTGAATTATATTTTATTCTTTGTCAGATTATCATGGATATGGATCTTGAGATATGGTTGTTTAGTTTGGAGGGTTAATTTGAGGAGTGTTTGGAATGCTTATCTCATTGTGCATATACATTTATTTATGACATCATTCATTGAAAAGGATTGTAGGAGATGTTTATTGGGCCTATTCTTAGTTTTGGGAATGTCTATTTTGATTTTGATCTTCCTTGGTTAAGAGAGACTCACATACATTTTGGTTTTGCATGATACATATGTTTCATTTGATCTATGTTACTGATTTATTGGGTGTTGTTGCGGCTTTCATTTGGAGTTGTAAATGAGATCATACTTGATACAACTTAGCACTTCAAGGTGTTGGTAGAAGGGCGTGATATGATTTGCAAGTTTTCTCTCGTTATTATATGACTACTTCTTGGTGATTTGGGAGAGTTATGGTGATACATTGTGAGAGATTATGCAATTATTTTTGTTGCATGTGTGGACCACTGAGATTACAATATGGTTTTGATTATTATCCATACCTTGGTTTGAGTGTTGATTGGTAAAATTGGTATGTCATGATCTATTTTTATATTTGACATTACCCATGTAGTAGGAGTTCTTGGATGTGTATGTTCTCCATTGATAGGTTTTATACAAGGAGCTTATGATTTTGATTTATGGGTTGTATATATTGTTGGCATGATTTTATTGATGTTGTGATACCTAATAGGTATGGATGGTTGGATTTATTAGCATATGTTTATGGTGCTATTTTTAGTCGTGTGGCTTTTTTTCCTTTGACAACAACTTGAAGCCTCTATTATCACTTAGATTTGTTGCTTGTGTTCTTTGATTGGTAGATCTTCACCTTTTCTTGTTCCTTTTCTTCCATAGGTGGCATAGTGGTGGATGAGAGAATTTATTTCTTAATATAGTGGTCACTTTAGTTTTATTGCAGGTATTTTAATAGAGCATGAGAGCATGTTGGAGATTCATGTGGTTTCATGTATGGCTATGATGAAAGAAATGTATACAAGTGGTAGAATGTTAGGAAAAGTATGTTATACACTTTACACGAAACATAATATTTTAATCATGTAAAATCAATATTTATTTGTGGTGCATCTACATGATGTGTTTAGCCACATTGAATATTAATTTGGGTCCACTTGTAAAGTTGTATGCAACATTTGGTTAGCTATTTTATGTGTGGGAGATATAAAATAATAATTATTTTGGAAACTTAGTATCAAAAAGTGAGGGGTCAATAGTTTTGTGTACTCATGGTTTTGAGGCACATGATTTTATCTTACCACTTGGTTGTATTCATGCGAGCTTGAATCTATAAAAACAAGTAGATGTTTAATGGTTAAGGTTGGTTGGGTGAGTGGGCTATCATTGTATTAAGTTTTTCTTGTGATTGGATATGTGAATCATGGCATGGGATGTGTGGTTACATGCTTGGACACATAGAGAGTGGATTGGAGGAGCTTGATGTTTCAAAATTATTCATATAAACTCTACAAGTGTATTGTAATGTTTTATTGTTGAATAATACATATAGTGTGGATGATTTTGGGGGCTAGGTTTTTTTCCCTCTATGAGGGGTTTCCAAAGGTATATCTTTTTTTTATCTTGTGACTTGTCTATTTGATCTTTTCATTATACCTTGGGAAACATCAACCACAAACTTCAAGCTCTTCGCCATTAACCCTTCTACCGAAATAACAATTGGATTTGGAGAAAAAAAACTCCCACATAAACCACATGCATAGGCAACAAAGAACGCATGCCAAAAAATCCTTTGGCCATCAATAAATAAGCAAAATTTACCCACCATACTGTTGCCATCGAACAAAAATGGTACCTAGACTATCGCCTAGGACATCCTTGCAATAAGAATAAAATCCTTCCCCATTATTTCACACCAAAAGCACTCATGAAAATAGGTGTCATATATGTCCTTAATAACCTGCCGAGAACCATCGACAGGACCCCGACATGCCTTCCAAACACACCACCACTGCAACCCTTCAAACAATGACACACAACCACCATGGCATCCAATGCCACCTCCCTCTGCCACCTTGGAGGGACACCCTCCTTGCCACCCACAAGAATGATCAAACTCTATAAATTTCTTTTAAATATGGCCCTGAGACACCTAAATTTGACAAAAAGTCCGCTTTAGCATTCCCTTCCCTCAGAGTACGATTAAACATGACTTGCTCTAGCTTGACCACTCTAACCAAAGCAACATCCAATAGTTCACCCAACTTCCATTGTTGAATCTGATTGGATCTCAATGTATTTATCACTATAGAAGAATCCCCTTCAATTACTAATTTCTACACCCCCATTTCAAGGCATAAATACAAGCTCAGTATAAGAGCTTGAAATTTCACAGCATTATTAGTGCCTACTGGTAAGGACTTTGCTAATTTTCCCAACACCTTCCCATTATGATTTCTAATAATACACCCTACACCTGAAGGCCCCGGGTTACCCTTGCTAGCACCATCAAAATTCAGTTTTACCCACCATGGTTTTGGAGGAAACCAAACTACCTTCCTTTGCTCTTCTAGAGAGGCAGCCCCACCAACGATCTCACAAACTGGAACCTTCACACCACACCAATTCTTTAAAATCCATGAATCCCATTAAAAAAAAATCCCCCTTTCTTTATATGCAGCTCACCTAGCCTTGCATTAAACAATTCTATTATACTTGCCTCAATATTGCATTGTAGCCTAGGAATAGATAGTTCTTTTCCCTGAAAAATGCACGTATTCCTTGCTTTCCACACCTCCCAGATAACTATCGAAGGACTTGAAACCAATAAATCACCAACCAAAGAATACTTAGACTAAAAGGCCAATATTTTAGCCAATCAAATAACTTATTTGGAAGAGCCTATTTCCACTGAAGTTTCAAACATAACCATAACCAGATCCCTTGAGAGAATGGACACTTTAAAAATAAATGATCCTCTATTTCTTCCTCTGCTTGACAAAGAGGGCATCTTGAAGGGCCATAGAAACCCAATTTATCAAACCTGTCACCAATCAAAACTCTACCTTGTGCAACTGCCCAAGTAAAAATACCAGCCTTGGGTAAACAGGCCTTGTTCCAACACAACTGAATCAACATAATTGAAGTTTCAATCCCTGAAGAAACCAAAATATCATACCCTAATTTTGCTGAGTAAGCCCCTGAAGGCAAGGCATTCCATCTCGGACTATCACTTCCATTTATGTTCCAAATTTTTCTTTCTGACAAAACATGATTAATTAGACCCAACTCTTGATCAGACAAATCCAACTGACTAAAATATTTCCACTTAAAAAACCATCCTCCCCTGAAGAGGGAGCCTCAATATAATCTTTGACTTTAGAACCCCACACTTGAACTAATTTCTCCCTAATCTGACCTAATGCAGGATTCTTTGCCAGAATAGGGAAACCTTCCCACGAATCCTCCCAAAATAAAGCTTCCCCTCCATCTTTGATTTCCCAAGTTAAAAAGTTTGTAATAAGATCTCTGGAGTCTCTTATGAAGTTCCAAATTTAGGAACCAATTGGGAGAGAGTTTGCAGTGAGAAAATAATTTGTATCTTCCACCAAGTATTTGGCACGAACAATTTTCACCCACTTTAAATCTAGCTGAGAATAAATTGCCCATACTAGTTTTTCTCCCAATGCCTTATTCTACAATAAAAGTTTTTTTAAGCCAGCCCCATCCTCCTTTTTTTCACAAATATTTTTCCATTTTATTAAAGGAAATTTCTTTTGATATGAGTTTCCTTTCCAAAAGAAATCTTTCATTATTCGATTTAGAGATTTATTAATGCCAACAGGAAGGGGAAAACACAACATCATATAAATTGGCAGAGTAGATATCACAAATTTTAGCAAAGTTAACCTGCCAGCCCAAGAAATCCATCTATTCTTCCAAGAAGAAAGACGTTCCTTAAGTTTTTCTAATAAAGGGTTCCAAGAACCACTTCCATAATTTCCTTTTTCCAGTGGAAGAACCAGATATTTACAAGGCAATTGACCTTTTTTAAAACCTAGAATTCATAAAATCTGCATTTCTTGCACACAAGGAGTGTTAAAAAAGAAGACTTCTGACTTTATCACACTTACCTCCTAACCCGAAGCCTGAAAGTATTGATCCAGAATACCTTTAATCTTTCTTGCTTCCCTAATGTGTACCAAACCAAACAACATTGTATCATCTACAAATTGCTAATGCGTTACAGAAGGGAGGCCACTTGTGACCTGTACCCCTTCCACCCACCCGGTTTGATGTGCATTTTCAAGAGCCCTTCCCAGTGCTTCCGCCATAATTATAAAAAGAAAAGGAAAAAGAGGATCTCCTTTCCTTAAACCCCTTGAAGTAGAAAAAAACCCTTTCGGATATCCATTAAACAAAACTGAATACCTCAGACAAGCAATCCAACCAAAGATCCAATCCAACCACTCTTTTTGAAAACCAAAAACCTCTAATACTTTAAATAGAAATCTCCAGTTTACCCTATCATAGGCTTTCTTTATATCCAATTTCAATAGAATCACAAGTTTCTTCATTTTATGAACTAAATGAATCACCTCTTGAGTGATTATAACTCCATCAAAAATTGACCAGCTTGGGACAAAACTAGTTTTCTCATCTGAAATGATAACTAGTAAAAGCTTCCTCAAACAATTTGCCACCACTTTTGCTAAATTTTGTAAATAGTGTTGTAGAGGGAAATTGGGAGAAATTCATCCCATGAATATGGATTTTCCTTCTTTGGAATGAGAGCTATTAAAGTTTTAATCAATTATTTAAGAATCCTTCTCGAACTCCTAGATTCTTCAATTGCCTCAGTTACCTCTTCCCTAATAAAGCCCCAACAATGCTGAAAAAAACCTGTCGGGAAGCCATCCGGGCTTGGTGCCTTCTCAAGATGTAAGTAAAAAATTGTAGCCTTTATCTCTTCCTCCAAAAATTTAGCATTCAAAGACTCCATCTACGAGGGAGTGACCAGATGAGGGATCACGTTCAGAATTTGACCCTGAGCATCAAGGTTCAACCCATCCCAATCATTCAAAAGATTTTGAAAATAATCAACTACAGAATCCCTAATTTGTAAGGGGTCCTCCAAAAGAGTGCCATCTAACGCCTTAATACAGCTAACCCGGTTCACCTCTCTCTGCACTTTGGTTGAATTATGAAAGAATTTGGTATTTTTGTCCCCTGCATTTAGCTAGGTTTCCCTTGATTTCTGCCTCCAGAAAATCTCTTCTTTTTCCAACAAATCATTCAATTTCCTATTCAACCACTTTTCCTGCTCAAAACTCGTATCATCCATGCCTTGTTAAATGATATAATTTGACAGAGCATCTAATTCTTCTTCCACCCTAATTCTTCAAAAATATTTTTGAAGCATTCTTTGTTCCATTGTTTCATTTGCTGCTTAACCACTTTCAATTTTGTGACTATATTGAACATTTTAGAGCCCCCGGGTTACACTTCTTCCACCAAGATTCCATATAAATCAGTAAGTTGGGATCCTTAAGCCACATCATTTCAAATTTTAAAGGGTAACAAGCCGGCCCCTTCTCACCAACAAAACATAATTCTACTAGAAAATGATCAGACCCATTCCCCGGAATGATTTTACTTTCTAGAATAAAAGGAAAGAGACTTAGATTTCCTTTAAAGAAAAAATTGTCTAATTTCTTAGCTATAATACAAAATCTCTTCCTTTGATTAGTCTAGGTTAAGCTTCCATTAGCCGTAGGAATTTCCATTAACATGTTCCTCTCAATTTTTTTTTGAAAATCTAATTGAGATTGCAAAGCTTTACCCCCCCTCATTTCTTATCTGCATACCTCAAGATAGCATTGAAATCCCCACCCAAAATGAAAATATCCTGATTAAAACTATTAAAAACCTCATCTAGTTCTTGCCAAACCGTTCTTGAGCACACACAAAGAGGGACCATAAACATTGATTAACAAAAAATTTAGATTAGAAGACAAACTTCTTACCTGACATGCCAACCAGTGCCTTCTTTCAATCAATTCTTCCACCAAAACTGACTGAGGTTTCCAAATCGTTAACTGCTTGAAGCACCTTCAACCCTGATGCCCACTCACTTCCAGATTTTTAATTTTCTATTGAATTTAATGAGATCTTGTTCGCCCAACTTTGTTTCTTGAAAGAGACAAATGTTCACCTGATGAGATTCTATAACATGCCTCAAGAGGCACCATTTGTTAGGGGCCTTTAAGCCCCTAACATTCAATGTTAAAAGTTTCATTGCTATTCGGGAAGAGTGTCGCTCTTCCCTACTTTCATCATTGAATTTATTTTTTGTTGACTAGTTGCATCCCCATCCCACTTCCGCTTTTCCACATTGGAGATCTTTCCTTGCTTTTTTATTTTCACCACAATCTGGGGAGGATTTTTCCATATCCTTTTGATGAATACCCAGCTTTACCCTGACATCCACTAAACTTTGCGAAAGTTTCCTCTTCTTGGCAGATTGCGGGCTTTTTGAAGCAAGACCCTCAAGCATACCAATTGGATGATTTTCCTCATCTAGATTCTCTGCCAAAAAATTTAGGGTAAGCAATCTCAATTGTTGACATGGTAGAGAGCGAACCCGTGAGGTTGAAACTTGGTTGTTGGCACTACAAGCAAGAAGCCCCTCCATTTCACCATAAGGCCTCCCCCAATCTCAATTGTTGACATGGTAGAGAGCGACCCCATAAGGTTTGAACCTTGGTTGTTGGAACTATAGGAAAGAAGCCCCACCATTTCACCAAAGGGTCGCCCCTTTGGAGGTATTGTTAAGCTTTAATAATTCCTCTAGATCTCTAGTTGGTGATACTCCTATAAAGGATTACTCTATAAGTGTATTGTAACTACGTTGTTTACTAAATAACAAATTGGATTACTTTGGATTTTGGGAATTTTCTTTTAGCTCATGGTTTTCTAATTACCATTTGATAGTTTCATATATTGTATCTCCTATATATTAGGTGCTTGAGATGGAGATTATGTTTAAATAGTTTTGGAGGTATTGTTAAGATTTAATAATTCCTCTAGATCTCTAGTTGGTGATACTTCTATAAAGGCTTAATCTATAAGTGTATTGTAACTGTTGGTGTAATTAATTAATTACATTTACATAAGTTTACTTAGGCATTAATTATATTCCTAGCTATCATTTACTAGGTGATAGGTTCACATATTTGCTTAGGATATAAGATTCCTTCTAGAAGGATGAGTTGTCTTTTCTAGAAGTTTTATCTTATCTAGCATCGTTTCCTAGGCAATTAGTTAGTTGTTACATGTCATAAGATTATGACACATGTCAACATCATATTACATACTACATCTCAACCTTGCATTTATAAGCAAGGCTTCATATGTACTTTTCCATATTCAATTTGGCACTCTTGCATCTTAATGATAGAATGATATTTCTGCCATTTCTCTTTTGTGGAAGTTATTTTATCTTGCAGGTGATTCTGGGGTGTTTGAGGAGTTCACCATAAACTCCTACATGATATTAGAGCTTTAGTGCTATAGACTTCTTCCCAGATTTGAGGGACCAATCTTGTCATGAAAGTTTTGCTAGATGTGAGTTGGGGTCTTGAAAGCCTCGTCATTGAATCCAAGGCATCAAAGAAAGTCAAGATCGGCTTTCATTTTGTCAAAATTTGACATATTTTGTCAATTCTACAAGGGTTTAAAATCTAGCCATTTTTATTGGAGCCATTTTATTTTTGCTTCAGAAATCTAGTTTCCCCTTAGTTGTAGGAAAAACGATTTCTGGGTTTTGTAGCGAGGGTCAAAATGTAAACTGGGTCTCTTTTAGATTTTGCATATCTTTCATAGATATGAAGAAAATTTCTGCATGTCATTTTTCTCCTAGTTGAAGATTAAAAAAAATCATTTTTTCATCTTCTGCTTGTTGGATCAAAAATCGATTTCTAGGTTTTGTTATTAACTTCAAAATATTTTTGAGTTATTGTTATTCTCTACAAATAGTGAATAGATTTTTTAGAAATCAAATCAAAAGTAAACTTTTTTTTGCTAGAAAACCTGTTTCCTATAGGCTAAATTCAACTTTTTTGAAAAATTCATAACTTTTGGCCACGGTGTCTATTTTTGGCAAACAAGATATCAATGAAAAGCTAGTTTCAAACACTTCATAGTGGTGCAAGCCATTTTTTCATATTTTTCATCTACACAAATTTGAGGTTATTTTTCATCATGGAGGTAGATGTGAACATTCATTAGTGCATGCACTATTTCTTTTTTTGTGTGCATTAGGTTTATATTTTCTCTACTCTTCATTTCAATTCCAGATCATTTTTCAATCAAATGTTGCTTCATAGATTCCAGATTTGTGCCAGTTTGCGAGTTTTTTAGTGTTCCTTGGCATCGGGTTTGTTGTTGCTTTATCATGATTCCAACTTGAGTCCTTGAGTGACTCTAATATGGTTTCTAGCAAATATAATTATCTTTCCTTGCTTACCAGATTGAGGATTCTAGTGTTACTCCATAGTGTACTTCTAGTGCTTCTCTTGCAGTAGGTTATCTCATTATGGGGAGGCTAAATGGTCTCTTTTTTCATCCTTTGTGTGGATGGAGATTAATTGGATTTGTGATGGATATCATTATTGTTTGCATTTCATCTCTCTTTTGTAGAGAAATTTTATCCCACTGGGTTTTCTCCTTTTCTCCGTTTGTGAGATATTTTATTTGCATTTGTACATGGGTACCTAACATGGCCTAGTAGTTGGGACCCATCATTGCATCTTTACATCATTTGCATAATAATTTCCTTCCTAAGTTGCGGGGGGTGTTGGTGTAATTAATTAATTACACTTACATAAGTTTACTTAGGCATTAATTATATTCCTAGGTATCATTTGCTAGGTGAGGTTCACATGTTTGCTTAGGATATAAGATTCATTCTAGAAGGATAAGTTGTCTTTTCTAGAAGTCTTATCTTATCTAGTATCATTTCCTAGGTAGTTAGTTTTCACATGTCATAAGATTATGACACATGTCAACATCATATTACATACTACATCTCAACCTTGCCTATATAAGCAAGGCTTCATATGTACTTTTCCATATTCAATTTGACACTCTTACATCTTAATGATAGCATGATATTTCTACCATTTCTCTCTTGTGGAAGTTATTTTGTCTTGTAGGTGATCTGGGGTGTTTGAGGAGTTCACCATAAACTCCCACAGTAACTATGTTGTTTACTAAATAACACATTGGATTACATTGGATTACTTTGGATTTTGGGATTTTTCTTTTAAAATATATTTCCCCATGTATACCTATGTTATGTTATATTGTTTATTTTATGTTTATATGTTTTTCTTCTTCTGTAATTGTTAAAAAATTAAATTTGCACAACTCACTCTCCTCAAAATTTTAGTATATTAAGAATTTTTGTATACCTTGCTTTTTTCTCAATAGACAACCCCATGATTGAAGATGATAAATTTGATATCAAACAAAAATGATCCATTTTTTGGATCACACTTCTCCACTAAGGAAGCTTTTGGTCTCCTAAAGCTCATGGACTTAGCAAGTGAAGAATATTCTTCACCACATCCTCTTTGAGATGTCATTTGGATTTCCTCAACAACTACCCCTTCAACCCCATTAACCATATGTCATGATCTCTTGTTCTTTTCTTCCTTATCTTCTTGTCCATAATTACTATAACCTATAATTTCTCTTGGCTACTTGGAGCTAAACTATCAAATAAAGGTAACATCAAAGGCTTGAGCAATTAAATCTTGCCAACATGGATGAATAAATACATCTTCATGTAAGTAGATAATCCTAGCAGAACATCATTCTCTTCTAAATTTTTGAAATCTAAAATAAACCATACCTTATAGGTTTGAGCTTCTTAGCTTGTCCTTGAAGCCTTTATTTTCCTAGATACACACAAACACAATCTCCAACTTGAAAATTATACTCCACTCTATATCTCCACTCTATATTAGGCATGTCATCTCTTATACCTACCTTGAAAGTAATTTAAATTCTCTTATACTCAAAGAAGAAATTTCCAAACCTTTTCCATGAATTGTTTAACTTTGTGTACCTTTGAATCCATGTTTTTCAACCTTTCTCTTGACTTTCCTATCACAAAATTAAAGTATTAGGAGGAAAATAACCAAAAATTACCTCAAAAGGTGACAATTTGGTGGATGCATGCATTGTCCTATAAGTGCTTTATGTATGTTGAGTTTTCATCCAAAGAATTAGGACTCTTCTCATTATAACTTCTCAAAGATTTGTAAAAAATTATCATTTGTGTATCCATCTTCTCCCAAATATTTCATTAAAAAACACCCAAAAATTGAACATCTCTATTTGATATGGTACTCTTTGAAAGACCACAATGAATCAAAAAATGATTGAAAATAACTTATTTGCATGATTGCCATTAATTTTTTTCATACATGGTATGAGCACACACATCTTATCAAATCTACCCACCACCATGAATAGATAATCATGGCCCTTCTTGGACATGGAAAAGCTACTTACAATTCCCATGGAGATGTTCTCCCTTGGACTCATTGACATGGGTAGTAGTTGGTTCAACCCTAACTTTTGATTATTTGGCTTGCTAAAATGACACAACTTGTAATCTTTTATGAGCCTAGATAGAACCACTTGCATATATGAACAATACACATATTTAAATATTTTCCATTACCTTTGTCATACCAAAATGGCCTAAAACTCTTTAGGTATGAGCATCACACATGAATAATAATATCCTCTCTTTTGGTATGGAAAATTCCTCGTTTGGCTCAAAGTTAGTCACTTTCCTTCTCTTTTCTTGCTAATATATTGTTAACATCCTTATAATTCATGTAATCTTCAACATATATGTAACTCTTTGGAAAAATGCTTCAACTAAGAAAGAGTACACATTGTTCAAAAAAAGATGCAACCTAGACAACATATTAACCACCTTATTGGTCATACCTTGCTTGATGGATTATTGATGGGACCCCATCTACTTTTTGTTCCTAGCTTGTTGGAATTTAGTTTGAGTTTGTAAATACTCACAAAGTTGATAATTTGTATGCACAACCCTTTCTTTTCCCAACAAAGAGTGTTTCCACTTTTTGAACTTAAAGACTAAGTTTGTATTATTTTTTATCATAATTACTACAATTTAGTGTCCCTCTAAAAATCTCTAAGTGATAATTGTTGATTCTTTGTTATTGAAACCACATCTATTGGTGTGCCAAATGTGTTCAATACCTATACCACATGGAGAGATCAACAATGGAAAGTCTTGTAGATAGATAAACCTATTATACAAGATGACCTTTGGCATTAAAATGCTAGCTTATTCTTTATTCTAGCTAAACTTTCTTTTAATTGGGATTAAAAATGTAAAGAAACCTAAATATAGAAAGCATAAAATGGTGACACATTAGAAGGAAGACCTCAACAATCATTCAAAGACAAAAAATATGAAATACAATACTCAATAGAATTTGAATATAAGTACAATTACATATAATGAAAGACAATAACATTTATAAGGTGTAGCAAGGTTGGATATAATAATACATAACCATAGCATTCATTTAAGAAAAAATATTGTACATTCATATGTTGTAAAGAAGTGACAAATCTAGACACATATATTATAGCCAACTTAAATATTTACAAATGCTAAAGTAAGGAAGAAGAAATACTACGCAAGGTCTAAACAAATGAGTCTAAAAAAACCATTTTTTCTTCTTAAATGACCCATTACATTTATAAAAAGGGGGAAAAAAGGAAGAAGAAGATATTTACTAAAGGCGAAGTTAATTTTGATTCCCACCAAAATAGAGTCATTTCTATAAATACAATATAAAAAATATTTGTAATTGTTGTTTGCATACATAGCATAAAGTCTTCTATCTTATATGCTAGCCTTCCAAATTTCTACATAATCTTTCCTTGCATTCGTTTGTAGACTCTGGGATTTATGTGACCAATTATATTATTTTTATTACCTATATGGTCATGTGTGATATTAGAGCTCTCATACTTTGTAAGAGTTAGTATAAAATGCTCTAACATCAAGTAAGATTTGGCTATGGAGATATCCACCTAAGATCAAAGAGCTTCTATAAAAGCACAAGGTACACTCAAATAAAAATAATAATTTATTCTATCAAAGGACACAAATATACAGTATGATTACATTCTTTATTACAATGAAAAATATTTTTATATATAGACAAGGGCGAGACACATGACACAATAAAGTTATAACATGCGTTTTAATCTTAAGATTTGAAACTTAAAAAATAAACCCCTAATAAATTTAAGTAAACTTAAATAATAAGATATAGACTAAAAACCCAATTAAATAGTATTGTCCCATCCACACCAACACATATAAATTGCTGGTCCTCCTACTAAGAGTCATACAAATCATCGTGAAACATTTAGATACTTAGCATTCCCTATAGTACAATGTTGGATAAACTCCCAACATATTTTCAAAAATATAAGATGAATTCATTTTAAATCCTCTTGTGAATCTCTAGGACAACTAGTTTGGGAACTAAATTATTCTTTTCTTTATTAAGGCCTTGTATTCTTGGAACTCTATCCCCTTATAAAGTAAAACCATCTTATAAGATTAGACCTTCGAAGAGATTATTGTTTGAACCAGTCTATACAAGTGTCACATAGTGAATTAGAAATTCAATAGACTATTTGAGTTTTTTAGGAAAAATGTGAATTGAACTACTAAAATTTAAATAAGAGGTTGACAATACTTTAAATTTGCACTAATTTTCATAGGTATTGTTCTTATGAACATCTTTAAATATGTTTAAGAGAATATGATTTCTACTTTTATTTTGAGGAAAATAATGTTCTAATAAAAAAGTCTTTTGAATTAAATCTTATATTGCAATTTTTCTAGTCTTCAATTACTAACTAGATTTTTCTTTGATCCATAGAAGATAGATTGAAAAATTCCCTATCCCCTTCATTGATCTTGTTGGGTTTTTCAGCCTCCTACAATGATTTAATAACTAAGCCCTTACAACCATGATTCAGAGATTGGACATCTAACCTGAATAGCTATTTCAATCATCATGAAGGTGCATTTAACTTGTCAACCCAGGGACGTGAACTTGAAATGGGTCAGCACAATATGTGCACTAGGAACTCAAAGTAGCCATTTCATTCTACAGCTAAGGAACACACAATACTGAAAGTAAATTGCTTGGAAAGGAATGAGACAAATGCTGAACATAAATCAATCGACTATGCTAAGATGAAATGCATAACAAGAATGAAAATATGAGTAACAAACATGAAACTACTTTGTATGCTTTGGCTGCAGGAACAGTCATAGAATGGAATTCTAGTGGTTGTAGGAATAGTCGGTGCCAAACTTCTAGCTAAGTATTAAACAACAAGTAATACTAAACTAATGCTAAACTAAGAAGACAAATTACTCACCAAGTGGACCCCCTTGGATAAGTATCCTCTAAAACTAATGAGAACTCAAATTCTCGAACTTAGAAATTTATTTAATTCATTGTAAATCATGAGTACAAAAGAGTAATGTATCTGTATTACTAAAAATTGGAGAGTGCAAGTGCAATATCAAATCGTACCTCCTAAGGAAGGAGCATCAAATCATTATTTATACTAACAGCTAAACAAGGTAGTCAACTCCATGACTGGGAGGATGCCATTTAGGGAAAATAAAGAAAATGGAGTGATGGTGGTTACGTGTGCATGGAATCTGGTCAGACATGTAGGTCCAAATGTAGATTCAACACAACAATAATGCCCGTGCATGCTCAATCATTAAAGTCCACTACAAGGTGGTTACCTTTAGTTGCATGAGGAATCTTCTGTCGTCGACCTTCTTTAACTTTGAACGATTCCTTTGTTGGATGTTATGGTGCATGCCCAGCTGGTGGTGTCTTCCTCAACTTAGAATATTAAATCTACATGGCAATGTTAGTATGCATAATAACTGCACATCTATAACCACCTTAAGGAACATTCATTAACCACATGGAAAATCAATATAGATAATCCACATAATATGCCAAATGTCATTAAAGCTTGCAGAGATAGGATTAAGTCCAATGTCAATGGTTTGAGGGAAACATTATGAAAATACCAACATTTAACATCAAAGTCCATGACATCTACCAGAAAATAAACTATAGATTCTACCCAAAATTGGACCAAAAACTAGGCTCCTTAGGGTTGATAGGGAGTAAAATAAGTCATCGAATAATTTAGAGTGACATGATAAAAAATTATACATAATGGTATACAATATCAAGAAAGAGTCTAGTAGTGGATCATAGTACATCCTAACTTGCCACAAATGTTTTTTTTTATCAAAAGGCTAGTGCCTATATTTATTTATATTGATATAAAAGAGAGATTACATTATTATCTGTCATCATTCTATAGTCCCTTTCTAGTTCAAATCTAATCAACTACAAACCCATATTATCATCCACACAGCTTTATACCCATCCCTATTACAAACTCAAATTATCAGACATATACAATATTTAGTTTTTTGACTACCAAGCTTGTTGCTCTTTCAACATATATCATCTCAAATGGGTGCTGCTCATCATGAATTATCATAAAATCCCTAGTTAGCACATTCCTTCTTCATTTAAATTTCATATCATCTGTCTCTGACTATCTTCAAGAAAAAAACCTCAATTTTTTTTCATAATCGTGCACCCTATTCCTCCATCATAACAGGGTTTTCATTTTCTCCCCACTCTTCAACCATAATGTCATCTTCTAGAAGAATTTATGGAGTAACATTAAGGTTAAACCCTTGACCTCCATGCATAATTTTCTTCTGCCCTTGTTCTTCCAAAACCGCTTGTCATTGTGAGCATCATATTGGATATGAATAATATTATCGTATTGCAACACAATCATTTGGGGTGGTAGTAGAGGATCATGAACATGAACCAGGAGCACCATGATAGCCTACATAGTGACTTTTATTTTTTTTGTTAAGTCATCATCAAACTCAGTTGCATACCTTCGAAGAACATTCAACATGAGACTAGAATTTCGCTGAGAGAGTGATTTGTTGACTGCTACAAAAAACTTTGTAAATGTTGTTTAATGCAATAAGAAGTGCCTAGGAAACAGGCCTCCAACATAACCCTGTCCCTTCCATAGATCATACCTTTGACAGGATTTGGAGAAAACACCACTTGGAAAAAATTCCTAATTCACAACTTTGTTAATTATCATTTCCAGAAGCCTTACATCCTAAAACAAGTCCAAAAGATTTGATATGAACACATAAAGAAATTGGGATGGATATATTACCCACTTTGCTTCTGGCTCCAATATTTCTTCACCAATTACCCTTTTAATATGCTTGATAAATGTTGCATAGTGATTTTTGAAAACTAAATGAAGCTCCACATCTCCTATTTCCTCTGCTATCGACATCTCCCATTCATTGACAATAATTTAGACTCTATAGTTTCATGGGAAAAACTCCATTTGCCTCCTTCTACACTTTGCACAGAGTAATTTCAAAACTCTAATCTCTCCACTTCCAGATGAATTTTGAGAATTCATAAACACTATTCTCCCATCCCTCCACATAGAAAAATTATTTTTTGTAAAAATGTGCACCAATTCCTCAAATTTATCTCCCATATCCAGACTGAAAATGGCTTTTAGAATAACTCTTAAGAAGTCCTATACAACATGTACTTTGATATGAATGCAATTATTACATGACACTCCTATTTGGATATGAAGGCAATTATTACATGACACTCTTCTTTGGATAGCCACTAACTGAAATAAAGCTACATCTTGTAATGCACAACCCTTGCATACAATTTCTCTAAATTTATCCATGCCTCTTTTGAAGATCCAAGACAATTTGCAGCAGATGGTACATTGAATGATTAAACCACACTCCCAACTCACACATTTGAAAACAATGTGAGTTTTTATGATTTTTGACACTTGTAACCTGCACAGGACACAAAATATTAGCTGAAACGAAGGTCAAATCTTGTAATATGAGGGATTGATCATAATTTATGATTGCATTGGGTGTACTTCAAAGGAATATTTTGTATGCCTTAAATTGTTCCCAAAATGAAACCTTGCAAGTTGTATCTCCACCCGATTCACCTGAAATCCATCTTTTTGATAGAGACTTCACATAAAATAACCATTAAAGGAATTGGTACCTCGGTGTATAACCTTTCACCCACATATTAACAAATTATGCCACGAATTGATTCCCATTGTACATGTTTGATGTCATGTATGCTAACTCACACTTTAACACATGTGATTTGGGATTATGCAATATTATCATAATGTACCTTGACTGTATGACATGTGTTAATTTCACTACAATTGTTCTTCTTAAAGCCTCCCATTTTTCTACCCTTTTCCACTTGTTAATTACTTTTCAAGTAGGAATGAATTGCTTCTCTTGACATAGTATTTTTAGCTATTTGACATGTGCTATGTCTCTATACATCTATTTTCCCTGAAATAACATAGCTATTTGTACTTTTGCCACTTGGAAATTGTAATTCAAATATGCTGCATTACTTTGAAGCATTTTATTACAAATCACAACTAATTTTATTTGCTTACAAAAAGCACTTTGCACTCAAAAAAACTGAAACTTTGACATGTGTAACCCCTCGCACAATTTGTTTCTTCATTTCTAATCATCCAAAATTCCAGTTAGACTCAATGTGGTCGTGTCATTATTTTTTCCACTTGGAAAATGAAACTCTAGTAAGATGCAATACATTTATGTAAAGAGAAGTTGTTAATGTAATGCATGAAGCAAAACACATGTATTCAAATTGTAACCTCCATAAGTAACAAACTCCTATCTCTAGCCTTATCCTGACATTTGACTTATAATTTTCCTCAAAAGCATTGTAATACTCTCAACATAGCATACCAAGATGCAAAATGAGCTCAAATAATATACCTTTAACATGTGTAATATCCCTCATGAAATAGAACTTGAAGTCCTAACTTCTTTCCCTGTTTCCTTTGCCTCCCAAACACTAACTAAGCTCATTGTGATTCCCCTACAATTCTCCTTCATTGCTTATGATATTACACACATTTTTATTTATGTTTTTGCAATCAATTATATGCATTATTGTTTCTTCCCCTTATTTTGATCCCATGTTTGCCAAAAAATCTGCCAGTTTGTTTCCTTCTCTATATATATGAAAAATATGATACATGCTAACTTTGTCCAGTAAAGCCCATACTTGCTTCAAAATATATTGAAGATTCTAGTTGAGAATTTTATGTTCTTTACATGCATTCAATATTATTACAGAGTCTCCTTCAATTTGTAAATTAGCAATTTTTAACATTCTTGCCAGTTTTAATCCATGCAAAATTGCATTGGCTTCAGCTACATTGTTCATAACATTTGAAAGCTTGATTGATTTTTCCATTAAAACTTTGCCCTTATGATCTCTAATGACCACCCTTGTACCAGATTCACCTGGGTTGCCTCTACTAGAACCATCAAAACTTAACTTATACCAACCTTGAGGTGGAGGTTTCCAAATTACCTTTGGTTGATCAACCTTGGTCTGAGGTAGATGAAGTTTGCTTCCTTTAAATGACAGAGTAATTTGAGGCCACTTACGAAGTAATGTTGAATCCCAATCTATAAATGCAACACCTACTCTTTTTTTCCTATACACATAACTATTGACTACCTCAAATATAGAAGTTTCTAACCCAATCAATGGGTTTTCAACAACACATTTCTCTTTCCTAAATATACATTTATTTGAACCAACCCACCAAATTTCCCACACAACCATTGCTGGAATAATTCACCATATACAAGAAAAAAAAGAATTGATAAATAAACATGGCCAGATTGAGAAAATATCCCACAATTTGTTAGATAATGATGTACACCAGTTCGATTTGTTTCTGAACAAAGGACCAACATGCTTGAGCAACCTCACACTTCACAAAGAGATGATTTATATCTTCAAAATGTTTCTCACATAAAACACATTGAAATGGATCTACAATTCCCAATTTGGATAATTTATCACTTGTCAGAATCTTGTTCTTAATTGCAAGCCATGCAAAATAACCAGCTTTAGGTAAAACCATAGAATTCTAACAAAATGTGTAAGCCCTTTGACACCTGATCTGCATAACATTTTGTGAAATTTCTTTATATCCATCTCTAACTGAATATTGACCTGATTTAGAAAATGCCCACCTTAACTTGTCATTTTCATTTGATAGGTATACTAATCTTTTATCCAAGATTTTCTTTAACAACACTTTATGTGCTTGTGAAATATTGCACTTTGAAAAATCTTTCCAAATGACCTTGTGAGATGATATATCAATATGGTCAATATTTAATAATTAACCTTATCACCCCACAAATAAATTAATATGTTTTTAGTATGTTAAAAATTATGAAAAAAACTGATTGGAGGGAGACCATTCCAGGAATCTTTCCAGAATAAGGCTTCCTCACCATTATTAACTTCCTAAGTTAGATGTGACACTATATATTTCCCACATGAAATTAGAAAATTCCACTTTTGTGAGCCTGAAGGAGGATTTAACATAGTGAGAATTCTAGAAGGATTAAGGTTATCTAGGTATTTTTCTTGCATGACCTTGCACCATTTCTTATTTGGTTGAGTATACATATGCCAAAATAATTTAGCACCCAATGAGAGATTCCTTGATGCAATATTGTGCAGACCTGCTCCTCCTTGTAACTTATCCATACAAATATTTTCTAATGATATTAAAGGCACCTTCTTTGTATTATCTATATTTCCAGACCATAAGAAATTTCGAATCAACTTTTCAGTTTGTGCCACAATTGATTTGGGAGCCTTTAGGACAAACATAAAATAACAAGGAATTGAGGATAAGATTGATTTTGCCATTAATATTCTTCCTGAAAAAGACAACCATCTACCTTTCCAAGAGCTAATTTTTTCTTGAATATTCTAAATTATCTGCCACAAATGTTAATAGTCCTCATTGAAGCCTATTCCCATAAAACTACAATTCCAACTCAAACATATATACTAAATCCTTTTAACTAAAACCTTAAGACTAATCTTTTTTTCTATTTAATGATCTATAAACTATGAAATACGCTTAGAATTTGCTACTAAAGTGGTTAGCTTTCAATTAAATAAGTCACAATTAATAGAATAAAATGCATTTTATTTAGTAAATATATTTCAATCAAATAAGCCATGATATAAAAGGATGCCAGGTGTGCAAAAAAGCTTCCAATACCAATCTATCAAAGGAGATAATACACAAATTTATATAGTTTCAAACCATTATTCAATTAAAATAAAGATGTAGATAATAGGTAACATAAACAACATTAGAGATACAATAAAAACACATGACACCAAATATACATGGGGAAAACCCTTTCAGGAGAAAAACCCCAAAAATCTAAAAGCCTGAACAATGCATTATTTGTAAACAAATGGTTACAATACACTTGTAGTGCAAGCCTCTACAAGATTTTTTTTGTGTTGTAATTTTGGAGCCAATCCGACAACATAACGGTATCTCAACAATACCACAAATTGCGACTCCAAAATACAAGTGCTTAATATATAGGAGTTGAAAATGCATTAATTAGACGTTTCCAAAATCAAATGCCGAAGGTTGAAGATACAACATGGAAAGTGCCAAAACCACTACACATGCATAACGGCAAGTTTCCATTTGTCACCACATGCAATATTGTGATTTCTAATTGTCACTAAACTTGCACATTCAAAACCTACACCTTCCAAAAAATAACTACACATCCAATACTCACATTCCATGCAAACTCAACATGAAATAGAAATTTCCTTCATGCACAACTCCACTTGTAAATGGTAACTTCCAAATTGACTCCTCATCAAAAATAGAAACTGCAAGTTGTAACTGTTACCCAATTTTCACCTATGGGCTCAATCAGGGGAAATTATGTTTCAAATTCGCACATGGATTATGTGGCTCCCATTAGGGTTGAGCCCAGCGTGCAGGTGTTCTATTTTCATTGGGAAGGTCCTTGTTTGGTGCTATTTCACAAGGAAGTCTATTGGGAAGCCTTGCCTCAGTCAATTTCGGCATAAAGCTCTTGGGGAAAAAGTCGCTGGGACTTTTCAGATGTCTTGTCGATTGGCAATGTTTTATATTCATTCGGATTCACCGGTCGGCTAGACATTTTATTCACCATGGGTTTTTATATGTCTCCCCAACTGCTGAGGTCTCGCCGATTGTTGCATATGGCTAGTGTTGCCGAAAGTAGGGAGCTTGGCGAAAGGTTTGGCCGACGAGAAGTTGTCTCGGTGAAAGAAATAGGAGTTCGCTGTGATGTCTCGGCGACCAAGTAAGGTCTCCCCGAAGTGGTCTAAGCTCGCCAAAAGATTGTAACCTCACTAAGAAGTCTCGTTGACCACCAGGAGATCATGCCAAAAAAGAGATGTCATCGGGTGAGGCCTCGCTAAAACTAGATGACATCGGTGTAATGTCTGGCCGTCAGAGTGATGTCCTGCCGATAGCGAGTGGTCTCAGCGAAGTGAAATAAGTTTGGGGGGAAGTTTCCCCGACTTGATGTGGTCTAGGCAAAGGATAAGAGCTCGGCAAAAGGTCTTGCCGACCAAGCAAGGTATACCCAACTGAAATAGGCCCTTGCCGAAATAGGTGGCTTCGACAAAATGTCTTGCCGACCTGATAGGGTCTTGCCGAAATGAGGCGAGTTTGGGAAGAATGGGGGAGTTCGCTATGAAGTCCCGCCGACTTGGTGCTGTCTTGCCGATAGTGATGGATCTGTTATAGGCTTCGGTGAGACCTTTGGCTAACAGTGATAGTCTGGACAACATTTTTTGATATCAATATAACTCTGGCCGCTCGCTGGGAGGTCTTGCCGACCGTCGTGTGTCTTGTCGAATGTTGCTGCGAGGTCTAATTGCGTTGGGAGACACGATTAATGTCTCACCGACATGCGATTATGATGAAGCGACCTTTGACCGTCCAGGAATCTACATGGCCTGAGTTCGACCAATCAGAGGGAGCTGAGGACGCACCATGAGCCATTTGACTGTTTGACTCCCCCCTGTGAATGAGATCAACAGAGCATAAGCAACATGGATCTGCTCTGAGAATAAAGTGATGAATCAGTTCGATATCCAGGAGGTGTCATCGGTAAATAGAAGGCCGGAGACCGCAGGGACAATTGGGATGTCAACTGGTGAGGGTTGATAGACATTAATGATAGTACCTCAGGGCATTCAAGGCAGTTCGGTAGGGAAGTTCGAAGGTGGACACAAATGCCATGAAATTAATACTATGGTTGCAAAAGATCTGAGGGCTTCTCCTGAGGGCGATCTTTCACACTAACATGGACAACAAGGATACACTTGAATGTAGCATTAACTTCATTTTCAAAAGATCTATGGGTAGATCTTTCGGAGGGAGAATATTTTTTGTAAGCCCTAGGGGCCAACATCTTTTTGTATATAGGGCATTTTTGCCTCTTTGTAAAGGAGTTCAGATTATGCATTCTAGAGAGTTAGTGTTTTTTTTAAATCCTTTCTCAGCTGATGTATGCTTTGTAACTCAACTGGAATCTAGAATATAACATACAGAGATTACCTTGGAAACCAGTGTTGGTGTTTCATACTGTTTTCATTTCTTTTCAGATTATGTAAGTTTTGAACTGTGTTTTCTAAGTCTGCAATTGAACTTTAAAGTTGTGAAATTCATCTTTCCTTCTTAAAATATATACGCAGATTAAACCTTTTCAAGAATGATGCATAAGTTCACAAAGTTATGTTGAGTAAATGAAATATCTCTCATTAGTTTCTCAGTGTATGTTCATCTTGTTTTCATTCCATGATTTCTGTCAATTTGGTGTATCACCGTAGGTTTAAGTCTTAAGTTTCATGCATTGCTTGTCCCCTTTTCTTTCAAAGAGCAGTAGTTAGGTGATAACACAAAGGAAGCCGACCTTCTTCGGAGGTTGACCTCTGTTTACAAGAAACCCACATCTTTAGAGGTCTTCCCATGTTGCACTGGATTGTTGAATTCACATTCAATAAGGTGCAAAATCCAAGTGACAACAGTAACTTAAAATGCAACATGAGATAATTATTGAATATAATTTCAGCATTAAATAATTAAACATGCTAAGAATAAACAAACTCTGAAACACCCTCTTTTCCTAACATTCTCCCATCTAAACTTGTCAGTGCTCACCAACTTTTTCAATGCATCTGCAACATTTTCCAAAGTATCAACCATCTCCAACTTCACCTTTCCATCTTCCACCATATCACGAACAAAATAAAATTGAACATCAATGTGATTTGTTTTGGCATGTAAAGTAGGATTATTTTCTAAGAAAATGACACTCTAACTATCCCAATAGATAGTGATTTGTCCTAAATCAAGCCCAACATTTGAACACGAATGCATAAGCCAAATGGCTTCCTTACAAGCATGAATAGTTGTCATGTACTATGCTTATGTCATGGAAAAAGAGACTATGTAAACCTACTACTTACTCATCCAAAGTATAATGAAACCACCAAACATTGTGAATATATATCCACTGGTGGATATTTTGCTATCTATATCTCCCATCTAATCAAAATCCACAAACCCATGAATACAAACTCAATACTAAGGTCTAGTAGGATGGGCATGCTCGGAAGTACCTCGTAAGTATTTGAACAATCTCTTAATTGTATCCCAATGTACTTGTCTAGGATTAGCCATAAAATTCCTTAGGAATCCCACTACTTGGGAAATGTATGGCCTCGTACAGACCATAGCACACATCAAACTACCTACAATACTAGCATGGGGTACTCTAGTCATGTTCTCCATCTCAAAATGAGACTTTGGAAAATCTTCCACAGAAAGCTTTGTTTCCTAAATCTCTCCAACACTACATTCACATACTTACTTTGACTTAACCAAAGCTTTCTATTCACTTTATCTCTACTATCTCCATCCCCAAGATATACTGAACTGCACATAAATCCTTCATTTCAAACTATGATGACAACTAAGACTTCATATCTGAAATCAAACTTTTATCTTTCCCAAAAAGTAACATATCATCAACATACAATGCAATGATGAGAAAAAAATCATTAATAGTTTTGTAGTAAACACAATGATCATATTTAGATCTTAAAAATCCCAAACTCAACACAAAGGTGTCAAATTTTTGGTACCAAATCCTAGGAGATTACTTAAGACCATACAAAGACTTTTTCAACTTGCACACCAAAAGTTCTTCACCTTTAACCACATATTGTTCATGTTGTGAAATGTATATTTCTTCCTCCAAGTCACCATTAAGGAAAGTTGTTTTCAAATCCATCTGCTCCACTTCTAAATCATATGCTATTGCTACTGATAATAGGAACCAAATAGATGTTAACTTTGCAACAAGAGATAATATCTCACCATAATTTATTCCCTCCACTTGTGAATAAACCTTGCTACCAACCTTACTTTATCCTTCTCAACATTACCATTAGGACCAAATTTCTTCTTGAACACCCATTTGGAACCAATGGGTTTGCATCCTTCAGGAAAGGGCACCAAATCCCATGCATCATTTTTCTTCAATACAACCATCTCCTCATCCATGGATTTCATCCATGAATTTTTGACACTCATACCCATAGGCTCTTGCATAGTCCTTGGCTCATCAATGTTAGAAATCAAAGAAAAAATACAATTTGAATCCAACAATGAATAAGAAAACCTTTCAGGTGAATATCCAAACCTATAAGGTTTTCACCTATCTCTTGTAAACCTCTTGAATTACTAAGGTCGAGGTTCTTCTTCTTCTTCAAAAATTATAGAGCTTCTCAATTTATCATCATCATTAGGTCCATTTTGAGATTTGGGTTCAACTTTCTTAGGGTCAAGAGGAGGTTGAACCAGATCTTTTTTTTATGTTCTTTTGTAGGCTGTAAAGCAGTGGAAGAAGGTTTCATCTCTCTAATGATAACACTTTGACTATATAGAATCTTTCTGGCTAGTGGCTCCCAAAGCTTATACCCTTTCACACCAATAACATAATCGATGAAGATACATTTAACAACCTTGTTTTCCTACTTTGACCTTTCTTCCTTTGGCACATGAGCATATGACTCACAACCAAACAAATGAAAATGTATCAATGAGGGATTATTTCCCAAACACACCTCCATAGGTGTCTTCTCAACAAGAGATGATGTAGGAGATCTATTAACCAAATATCACACAGTGGCAACAACTTTAGCCCAAAATTTTTGTTCAAGACTAGCTCCACTTAGCATATGACTAGCCCTCTCCATCAACATCCTGTTCATCCTCTTCACAACTCCATTTTGTTGAGGGGTATATGGAGTTGTCTTATGCCTTTCAATCCCATGTTGTTTATATCAAAATTTTCTAAAAAAATTGACCACCATTGTTATTCTTCAAACACTTAATCTTCCTACTAGTTTGATTTCCTTGCAAGGGTTTAAACTCCTTAAACTGACTAAAGACTTCAGATTTACTTCTGAGAAAATAAATAAATGTCCTTCTATTGTAATCATATATAAATTAAAAAAAATACATAGATTTGGATATCGAAGGAACTTTTATAGGACCAAATACATTAGAATGCACATAGTACAAAACCCCAAAAAAATTGTGAGAACTATGATAAAATTGAACACAGTTTTGTTTTCCATTGACATAGTTGTCATAAAAATTGAACTCAAGATTACAATCATCAAGCCCCTCAACAAGGAATTTATTTTTCAGGGTTCTCAAACCCTTTTCACCAATGTGACCAAGTCTTTGGTGCCAAAGCATTATCTTCTCAACAGGTAGTCTTATCTCCAAAGCATGATCAACCTTAGGTACCCAAAAAGCATGACCATTGGAAGTGGATGCAACTTTATTCTTTGTTTTTGTTTCCAATGGAAAGGATAGTGACTCAATTTTTTTTCTTGATCTCCATAGAAGAACTATTATACCGTATCGTGCATGCATCCAACTAAAATAGAGTGTCTATCTGAACACCCTTAGCAAGCACCATAGTTCCTCTACTCATCTTGCATCCTACATTTGAGAAAACCTACACACCCACATCATTCAAATTACTTAAATTTTTTGTTTTATGCCAAACCAGGGATATGAAGGACACCATCAATCCCCTTCACTCTAACATTTGTGAATATTATCTTGACTCTTCCACAACCAACAATCTTTAGGTCAAAATCATTACCCAGATACACCTTCCTGCCATCATAAATTCATAGTTAGAGAACCAATCTCGATGCAAATTCATGTGGAAAGAGGCACTTGAGTCTGTCAACCAAACATATTGTGATGCATGTGTTGCCAAGGTAGCAAAAAAATCATCTGCATCCTCCTAAGAGGATTTGTTAGACTCAGAATAGAAGAATGTCTCATTTTTATTATTTTTCTCCTCTTTACACTTTGCGAAAATGACTAGATTTATCACAATTCCAACATTTCACCTTGGTCTTAGCAGGAGACTTAGATCTCCCATGGGATTTGTATTCTAACTTTTCTTGCTTGTTGTTCTTTTTTCCTTTTTCTTTTATTATTCCTCGAATTACTAGAGCCTCCTTAACCATTTTAGAAGTTTTTCTCCACATCTCTTTAGATAGCAATGACACAACCACTTTATCCATCTTAAAGGTGGTAGTGGTACTTCGAATGGCCATGACAAGGTGGTCTCATTAATCCAACAGTGAGCACAACAAAGTCATGCAACGATCCTCCTCCTCTATTTTTGCATCAACAAAGCTCAACTAGGCAACACACATGTTGAATGCATTTAGGTGATCTATGATAGATTCTCCTTCCTCCATCCATAGAGAGTACATATTATTTTGTAGGAACAACTTATTTACCATAGATTTAGCCTAATAAATATGAGCAAGTTTCTTCTCAAGAAGTGCAATAGTATTCTCTTCATGAACGTTTAGGAGTACAAAATCAACTAAACATAGTCTTATTAGATGCTAACCTTTTGATCCATTAGATCCCAATATTCTTGTTTCATGCTCGATGGCATAGTTCTAGAAAAAATTGACCACAAATAATAGTCTACTAGCATATCTTCCATCTTGAGCTTTCATAGCTCAACATTTGTTGCCTCCATTAAATTTATCTATTTCAATTCTACTAGATGTGCTCGTCATCTCCTTCTTGCAACAAGGTTAACAAAAAAATTCTACAACAGGCTCCCACTAAAATAAGATTAGTACAAAAAACCCTTTACCCACAATAGGAAGTAGAGGTGATCAAGCTCTAATACCAACTGAAAGGGAGCCATGTATATGGAAAATATTCCAACACCAATCTATTATAGGAGATAATATGCAAATTTCTATAGTTTCAAACCCTTATTTAATTGCAATAAAGAAGATACAGATAATAGGTAACATAAACAACATTAGAGATACAATAAAAACATATAACAACAAATATATGTGGGGAAAACCCTTTTGGGAGAAAAAACCCACACTTCAAAATCCTAAACAATGTATTATCTATAAACAAGTGGTTGCAATACACTTACAGTGCAAGCCTCTACAGGAGAACTTGTTTGTGTTACAATTTTGTAGCCAATTTGACAACATAACGCTATCTCAAGAATACAACTTGAAACTCCAAAATATGAGTGATCAATATATAGGAGCTTACAATGTTCTCAAGTAAAAAGCAAAAGGTTGAAGATGAAGCATGGAAAGTTCCAAAACCACTACACATGCATAACGATAAGTTTCCAATTGTCACCACATGCAATATTACAACTGCCAATTGTCATTAAACTTGCACATGCCAAAAAACAACTGAACCTCCAAAACTCACATTCCATGCAAACTCAACATGAAATAGAATTTTCCTTCAGCACCAATCCACCTATAAATAGTAACTTCCAACTTGACTCCTCCTTAGAAATAGAAACTACAAGTTGTAACTCACAATGCAACATGGGATAATTATCAAATATAATTTCAGCATTAAATAATTAAACATGCTAAGAATAAACATGATATACAAAATAAAATAAATTTTGATTGGTAGTTACCTTATAAAATAAGGAAATAGATGAAGTATTTGATTATAGGATCAACCTTTCCTAAGCCATATATTGTAGGAATGAGAGAAGTTAAAACATGCAAGTTGATATTAAAATATATATTTTTGAATTGCTTCCACCAAGATACTCCATTAAGTTGTCTTTTCATGCTTGAAAGGACAATTGAATCCCAATGAACTTACACATCACTATGCTCTATAGATAGACCAACACATTTACATACTTTGTATGTGAGCACCACACTAACAAAGTTAACCTCATGAAAATATTTACTCTACAATAATAGTTGGGTAATTAGTAAACTAATCGATAAATTTATATTTAGAACTAAGGGTAGATTCTACTATAGTGTCAATAGAATGTAGCATTACAACATTAAAAATGAGGTTTTGCACACTCTGCTTATTTCACAACCTTTCATAATAGGCTTATTTACATGTATCTCAAGTGCAGAAGTTTAGT
The DNA here is from genome assembly GCA_007258455.2 of Sequoia sempervirens. Classification (NCBI taxonomy): domain Eukaryota; kingdom Viridiplantae; phylum Streptophyta; class Pinopsida; order Cupressales; family Cupressaceae; genus Sequoia; species Sequoia sempervirens. Next base: position 269,842 of record VDFB02005760.1, on the reverse strand, counting down.
GGAAGCCTATAAAGTGTTTAACCACATGAGAGAATGAGACATCATCGCATGAAATACAATTTTGACCACTATAAATAGCTCAAATGCCTATACTTGAAATGTTTATTGTTGAAGATGGCTATAATGCTCTACCCATCTTACAAATTTTTATCAATGAAGTCTTACCAAAAGCACATATAATGATGATATGAATCCTTGGGCATCAAGCAAGGAGTTTTAGGAAGAAAATTAGTCTATGTGTTCAATGATAATATCAAATTCATAAAGGGTGTTCTAGTGGACTATACCAATTATAGGACATGCACAAAATGGATTTGTTGAAAAGGATTTTAAAAGCTTCCATGAAAATAGAATTGATAGGTGTAAAGCCGAATTCCATAACCTTTTCTATTATCTTCCTATTATTTTTTTCCTTGGAGTTTTTCTATATAAAGAAAGATTCTACATGAGATAACATAAGTTTTATTATGCAAGCATCAACTACAAGATAAAAGTTCTCTCCAAGAAATATCAAAATGACAAATGGTGGTAATTTTCCATTCCAACTTCTATTGTTTATCGTAGAGAACTATGAATATTGGAGTATAAAAATGAATACCCTACTATTATCCCAAGAACTCTAGGAATTAGTAGAAGTAAGATATAATGAACTTGAAGATCATATTGCCTTAACAAAAAATCAACAAAATCAGTTGAAAGAAGATATAAAGAAGGACAATCGAGCTTTATTCACCATCCAATCTGCATTGAATATTTCAAATTTTCCTCATATTGCTACTATGACAAAGTCAAAGGATGCATGGGAGGCTCTAAAAATTGCATACCAAGTATGTAACAAAGTAAGATTGGTAATAATTCAAATCTTTCAAAAATATTTTGAAAATTTAAGGATGAAAGAAGCTGAGTCTATTCAAGAATTTATTACTAAGACTCAAGGCATTGTGAACATCTTAAAACTCAAGGGGAAAGTGTCAATTAGCAAAAAATTATATATATTTTTTGACATATCTTCCTCCAAAATTTGATCCAGTGGTGATAACCATTGAAGAAAGTATAGATCTAACAACATTCAAAGTTATAGTGTTGATAGGTTCTTTGCAATCTAATAAGGAGCATATGCAACGTTCTATAAAAAGCCTAGTGCAAGCCTTCTAGTCTATTGTAAGAATTGAAGAAAAATCTACAACCTCTTATTCTCACTCAAATAAATCTCAAAGGGAGTCTTTTGCAAATAGATGATGTGGTAAAAGAAGAAGAAGAGGAAATAACAGAGGAAGAGGAAGGAGTTTTGTGGATTGTAGAAGCATCCAATATAAATATTGTGAAAGGTATGGAAACTATGAATCTGAATGTAGAAAGAAAAAATCTGATTTGAATAAGTCAAGAGCCAACTATAATAAAGAGTCTTTTGAAGATGCAAAACACTCTACATTTTTCACATGCAATTTGGAAAAAGAACCTCAAAAATATGTGTGGTTCTCAGATAGTGGTTGCTCAAATCATATGACAAGTAAATACGATCTCTGTGACAATGAATTTGTGAGAAGTCAAGTAAAGTTTGGTGATGATAAAGAGGTTGATGTAATGGGAAAATGTACCCTTGCACTGAAAATAAGCAAAGAGAAACTACTTTTATTCATGATACTTTGCATGTGCTAAAATTACAACATAATCTTTTAAATATTAGGCAAATTGTAGCAAAAAATAATAAGGTTGTGTTTGAAAATAAATGTTGCACAATATTTGATAAATTAGAAAACCATCACCTTGTTGAAAAGGCTTGTATGATAGAGAATAGATCATTTCCTCTCACATTGGTTTCTGCTAAGATGCATTCCCTAAAGGAAATTATAGATGGTTCATGGTTATGGCATCAACATTATGGTCATTTGAATTTTCAAGGATTAAGTTTGCTTCATAAGAAGAACATGGTGAGAGGACTTCATGTAATTCAAGAAAAAGAAGATATTTGTTTAGGTTGTGCACTTGACAAGCAACATCGAGATAGTTTTCTGGTGAACAAATCATAGGGGTAAAAATCTCCTTTAGAGCTTGTGCATGCTGACATCTGTGGTGACATGCAAGAGGAATCTTTGGGTTAAAATATTTATTTTTTGAATTTTATTGGTAATTTATTTTTCCACACATGTATTTATTTTCTTAAGAGAAAACTAAGGCAATTGAATGCTTCAAGAACTTTAAGGCTATGGTAGAAAAACAAAGTGGGTATTATCTCAAAATACTCAAAATAGATAGAGGGGGAAAATTCACTTCCAAAGAGTTTTTTTATATTTGTAACATACATGACATCAAGAGACAACTTACTACAACTTATATCCCCTAGAGAAATGACATTACAGAAAGGAAGAACTATACCATTATGAAAATGGTATAAAGTATGTTACAGTCCAAAAACATTGCTATTGCGAAGTAGCAATAAAAATATTTTTTTTATATTTTAAATCGAAGCCCAATAAAATTGTTTCAAATCATCACTCCAAAGGAAGCTTGGAGTGGTAACAAGCCTTCAATAGCTCACTTTCGTGTATTTGGTTGTCCAACATATGCTCATGTTCCAATTTAGAAGAGGAAGAATTTGGATACAAAGCCCAAACTTTGTATCTTTGTGGGCTATTATGATTCAACGAAAGGGTACAAATTCTGTAATCCTAACACAAAGCAATGGACTACTAGTCAAGATGTGGTTTTTGATGAAAGGGGAGTATGGAAATGGAAAAAATAAATTCAACAAACCACACCACTAATCATGGGTATTGAAGATGACGATGATCGTCCTCTCCCCACAAGCTCAAGTGGAAGTTCCATCTCCAGTTTACCAAGTTCTTCTTTAGGTGATAGTTCAAGTCCAACATCAAGTCCAAGCTCTTCAATAAAGGTATAAATTTTAAATGAAATTTATTAGAGGAGTTATAATGTAAATCCAGTTGTTGATTTTTGTTTTCTTAATACAATTCAAGTTGAACCTTTTGTGTATGAAGAAGCCATGAAAGAAAAAGTATGGATTGATGCTATGAATGAAGAGATGCATGCAAATGATAAAAATAACACAAGGGAATTAGTGAAAATTCCTAGTAAAGAAAAATATATATTGGTGTCAAATGGATTTATAAGGTGAAATACCATGTTGATGGTTCTATGAAAAGACACAAGGCAATATTAGTTTCCAAGGAATTTTCACAAATGCTTGAAGTAGATTATTTAGGTATTTTCACTCCAGTTGCAAGATTTGATACAATCAAGATTATATGGGCTATTGCTGCACAATACAAGTGGTTAGTATATCAGATGGATGTAAGATCAACCTTCTTAAATAGTTATATTTATGAGGAATTCTATGTGGAATAACCTATGGGATATGAAACTCTAGGCAAAGAACACTTGGTTTACAAGTTGAAAAAATCTCTCTATGGACCGTTGAAGCAAGCTCCTCATTCCTAGTTAAAATGATCAATTGACAATTATTTCTTGAAGAAAGGATTCAACCAAAGTCCCTCTAAGCCAACCATATATATCCAAAATATTGGTAATGGTATTCTCATTGCTTTCCTTTAAGTTGACGATCTCATTTATTTAGGTAATAGAACAACTCTCATGGAGAGATTTCAATCAAAAATAAAACAAGAATTTGAAATGTTAGATCTAGGACTCATGCATTATTTTCTTAGTGTGGAAGTGAAACAATAATTTGAAGGTATATTTATTTCTCAAACCAAGTATGTATCTTATTTATTGAAGAGGTTTAGAATGATGATATGCATTGTAGTTGCAACCCTTGGTGAGAAATTAACCAAAGAAGATACAAGTTCCAAAGTAGATGCCACTTTTTACAAAAGTTTCGTTGGGAACCTCATGCACCTCACTCCAACTAGAACTAATATTATGTATGTTGTGAACCTCATCTCTCAATTCATCTAGGGTTCACATGAGCCTCATTGATGTATTGCAAAAATAATCTTGAGATATGTGAGTGGTACACAAAATTTTGGCATTCATTATTCTTCTATTGATAAATTTAAGCTAGGTAGTTACACAGATTCTAATTGGGTTGGTTTAGTGGATGATAGAAAATACACATTTGGTTATGTTTTCTTATTTAGTTCTAGAGTTGTATCTTGAAGTAGTAAAAATAGACAATCATGCCAAAATTTTGTGTACCACTCACATATCTTAAGATTCTTTTTGCAACACGCCAATGAGATTCATGCAAATCTTGCATGAACTGAGAGATGTGGCTCACAACATAAATAATATCAAGTCTAGTTTTAGTGAGTTTCATGAGGCTCCCAACCAAAATTTTGTAAAAATTGGCATTTACTTTGAACTTGCATGTTCATTTGGTTAATTTATGACCAAGGGATACAAGGGTTGCAATTGTAGTGCATGTCACCATTCTAAACCTCTTAAATAAATAATCTATGGGTGCTGCCACAATAATGGGTTACACTTTTTGGGACATCCTGATTTTTGCCTGAAATCAAATATTTTTAGAAAATACAATGATTTATGACTTTAAAGGTTCCATTTAAATTATTTTAATTAAAGAGGGATTGATCAAACACCCTTATATCAAACCCCCTTGGATAGAGACTTGTTAGATTTAAACCATACCTATAATCGAGTCTCCTCTACACCTATCAAAATGCTGATAAAAAACCACTTTTGATTTACCTTTTGGGTAATCAAATGAATTCATTTAAAATTTATGTTTTGTAAGCCTGTAGCCCTTATTATAAGCTTCCCAAAAAGTATAATTTTAAATATGTTTAATTTGATTATTATATTTATTTTTTATTTCTTGTGAATGTAGAATTTTCAATGAACATCAAGTTCTTTTTTTCACACATACAAAAAAATAGAAAAATAGAGAAAAAAATTCTAAAAAATACATGCACTAGGTATTAATGTCCTTATTCAAACAAAAAAAGAATAAGTTAATTCAAATGAATACAAAAAAAGTTATGCGGGCCGAAGTACACCTCTGTCCAAATTATAATTACGCTAAATTGGAAAATTAATTAAAAAAATATATGCAACAAAAAATTATGAAAAAATATCCATCCCCTAGATATTAGTGTGAAAAATTTGTATTTTAAAAATTAGAATTGTATCCTCTCTATAAAAAAAGTTACGTGGGCCGAAGTAAACATCACTTTTTTAAAAATGCTGATTAGTAGAAAAAATAAGTTATTAAAAATTACATAAAATGACTCACAAATTAATTTTTATTTTTAAAAAAAAAATATAATTAGAATCTACACAAAATATCTAACAAATAACTAGTTTGATTCATCTTCAAAACCTTAATGGTTTAGCTGCTATAGGTGTAAGAAAGTGAATGTCTGGTGAAAAATCTTGATTTTAATGTCAAGTTTGGCCAAAAACTGTAACCCATTATTGTGGGATCACCCCTATACATACATGGTTTGAAAAATAAATATACCCAGTAACATATTGTTGTTGCACTTCCACACCAGGAAAATAATGCATGAGTCCCAAATCTAACATTTCAATTTTTTGTTTCATTTTTGCTTGAAATCTCTCCATGAGAGTTGTGCCATTACCTGTATAAATGAGATCATCAATATAAAGCCAAACAATGAGAATATCATTACCAAGATTTTGGATATATAAGGTTGGCTTGGAGGGAATTTGGTTGAATCCTTTCTTCAAAAAAGAATTGTCAATCCTTATATACCAAGCATGAGGGCTTGCTTCAACACGTAAAGAGAATTTTTCAACTTGTAAACCAAGTGTTCTTTTCCTAGAGTTTCATAGACCACAAGATGTTCCACATAGACTTCCTCATCAAAATAACCATTCAAGAAGATTGATTTTATGTCCATCTGATATACTATCCACTTGTATTATGCAACAATAGCCATTATAATATTGATTGTATCAAATCTTGCAACTAGAGTGAAAATATCTAAATAATCTACTCCAAGCGTTTGTGTAAATCCCTTGGAAACTAATCTTGTCTTGCGTCTTTTTAGAAAACCATCAACATGGTATTTCACTTTATAAATCCATTAGATACCAATACGTGTTTGTCTTTAGGAAGTTGCACTAATTTTCATGTGTTATTTTTATCAATTTCATGCATTTCTTCATTCATAGCATCAATCCATACTCTTTCTTTCATGATTTATTCATACACAAAATGTTCAACTTGAATTGTACTAAGAAAAGAAAAATGACAACTGGATTTACATTATAACTCCTCTGATAAATTTGATTTAAACTTCATGTACCTTTCTTGAAGAGCTTGGACTTGATGCCGGACTTGAACTATAATCTAAAGAAGAACTTGGTGAACTAGAGTTGGAACTTCCACTTGAGCTTATGGGGACAGGAGGATCATCATCATCTAAAATACCCATGATTAGTGGTGTAGTTTTTTGAACTCCTTTTTTCCATTGTCATACTCCCCTTTCATCAATAACCACATCCCGACTAACAATCCATTGTTGTGTTAGAATTATGGAATAAATATACCCTTTTGTTGAATCATAATAGCCCACATAGATACAAATTTGGGATTTTGAATCCAACTTCTTCCATTTTTGAACTGGAACATTAACATATGTTGGACAATCAAATACACAAATGTGAGCTACTCAAGGCTTGTGACCACTCCAAACTTCCTTTGGAGTGATGTTTTGAAGGTATTTTGTTGGGCTTTGATTTAGAATATAAAAAGTTGTGACGTAGGAGCTTTTACATTTTTGGTTTTCTTTTTTTATTTGCCATTTTGTTGTGCAGATTTTGGATTGCTTTATGGAATGTGGGCGAAGTGCAGGGGATTCAAGGGAGTAGAAAGGAATATTAAAGTAAAAATTAATGCAAATCAAACACATCTATTATTTTCAGCTACGAATTGAAAACTAACTTCAATTAGAAGGGCATCGATGGAAATGAGGGGTAGTTAATAAGTGGCTGGCACTGGAAAAAACAAAAAAAACAAAAGATTTTTAGCACAAGGAGATAATTGTGGAGGTAGGAGTGGAATGTTGGAGCAGCAGAAAAAAACAGACAAGAACATATTTCATCGTGAAAAAGTATTGCAGGATAGGAGGGCATGGAGATTGAGCAGCCACAGGGGAATTAGAGGTGGTTTGTTGGAGAGAAACATATTTTCAGATTATAGAAATCAAATACTTTGCGCTGGAAGGAGGACTTCTTTGTATTTGTTATATGTTGCCTTTATTTGCTTCACAAATAGGGCATGGTAGTTGGTCTTGACAAGTAATTGTTGTGTATATATTTTTTTTTCTCTTGATTGTTGTTTGAAGACTTTGGCATGAGGAATGAGCATGAAATGCTGATATAGTTTGCTGATTTTCTTTGTTGTGCAAATTGTTTCTTTGTTTTCATGCAAAATTGGTGTTGATCATTCACTTGAAAGTTGGCTGTATAATGTTTCTTCTTATTTTTAGCTTAATTGAGTACCGATCAGTTTGAAAGTAGTAATAATACTCAGGTAAGATATCGGTGGTCTTGTTTGCAATCTTTTCCATCAAGTTGTTGCTACTACTACTTAATAACAATTGGGATGATTTTTGGACTATAACATACTTCATGCCATTTCTATAATGGTACGGTTCTTTCTTTTTGCAATGCCATTTTGTTGGGGGTATAAGCTGTAGTAAGTTGTCTCTTCATGTCATGCATGTTACAAATATCTTAAAACTCTTTGGAAGTGAATTCTCTCCTTCTATCTATTATGAGTATTTTGAGATAATATCCACTTTATTTTTCTGTCATAGTCTTAAAGTTCTTGAAGCATTCAAATGTCTTAGATTTCTATTTAAGAAAATAAACTCATCTGCAGTGAGAGAGATTATCAATAAAAGTCAAAAAATAAATATTTTTACCTAAAGATTCTTCTTGCATGTGACCATAGATGTTAGCATGCATAAGCTCTAGAGGAGATTCTCCCTCCATGATTTGTTCACAAGAAAACTATCTCGACGCTACTTGCCAAGTGCACAACCTGAACAAACATCTTCCTTTTCTTGAATTGCAGGGAGTCCTCTAACCATGTTTTTCTTATGAAGAAAACTTAATCCTTGAAAACTCAAATGACCATAACATGGTGCCATAACCATGAACCATCTATGGTTGCATTGAGGGCATGCATAGATTAACAAAAACCAATGTGAGAGGAAATAATCCATTCTCTGTCATACAAGCCTTTGCTACAAGATGATGGTTTTCTAATTTATCAAATATTTTACAACATTTATCTTCAAACACAACCTTATAATTTATTTCTATAAGTTACCCAATATTTAAAAGACTATTATTGCAACATGCAAAGTGTCATGAATAAAATTAGTTTCTCCTTAATTTTCACTACAAGGCTACCTTTTCCCATTATATCAACCTCTTTATCATCACCAAATTTTACTTGACTTCTCACAAGTTCATCTATTTTGACAAAGAGATCAAATTTACATGTCTTATGATTTGAATAACCACTATCTAAGAACCACACATCTTTTTGAGGTTCTTTTACCAAATTGCATGTGAAAAATGTGGAGTGCTTTGTATCTTCAAAAGAATCTTCAATATAATTAGCTCTTGACTTATTCAAATTAGATTTTGTTCTTTCTACATTCAAATTCATAGTGTCCATGCCTTTCACAATATTTGCATTAAATGCTTCTATGATCCATACAAAATCTTCCTTTTCCTCTACCAGGTCCTCTAGTTATAGAAGACTCCCCTTGAGATTTTTTTGAGTGAGAAGAAGAGGTTGTAGATTTTTCTCCAATTCTTACAGTAGACTTGAGGGCTTGCACTCAACTCTCTATAGAATGTTTCATATGCTTCTCATTAGATTGCAAAAAACCTATCAACTCTGCAACTTTGGATGTTGTTAGATCTCTACTTTCTTCAATGACTATCACCACTAGATCAAATTTTGGAGGAAGATATCTCAAAAAAAATTCTACAATTTTTTTCTCTGACACTTTCCCCTTGAGTTTTAAGATGGATCATAATGTTTTGAGTCCTAGTAATAAATTCTTGAATATACTCAACTTCTTTCATCCTTAAAATTTCAAAATCTTTTGAATTTTTTTTTAATTCTTACCAATCTTACTTTGTCAGATCCTTAGTATGTAGTTTGTATATCCTCCCATGCATCTTTAAGAATTTTTCATAGCAACAATATGGGGAAAAATTGAAATATCCAATAGAGATTGGATGGTGAATAGAGATCAATTGTCCTTCTTTGTATTCTTTCAATTGATTTCATTGATTTTCTTTTAAGGCAACCTGATCTTCAGGTTCATTATATTATACTTTTACTAATTCCCAAAGTTCTTAGAATAATAGTAGGGTCTTTATCTTTATACTCCAATGTTCATAATTGTCATCAATAAACGTGTTGGCATTTCAATTCACACTTCTGGAATGTAGATTAGGAACAAAAAACTATGCACAGTTAGAATGCTCTTTAAATTAGGAGAAGCTCCCTCTTTGCTAATTATGCTTAAAAAGAAATAGTAAACTGCTACCAATATTTTTATTCTTAGCTAAGAGCACAAGGTTATAAAACTCTTTGCATCGTAGCTAAGGTTTTCTCTTTTCCTGAACTTCAACTACAACTAGGTCTAAACTAAAGACACTTCTAACAACTCAAGTAAACACAAAGTCTGAGAATCAGAAGTACACAACAAATGATTTGATTAACACAAAAGCTTTAAATAAACTCGCTTCTAGAACACACCTTAAGACTCATTGTACTTATTAGATGTAAGCTGAAATAGAGATTATGAAAGCAAAACATAAGACAAAGTACTGAAATAGATTGAAACAATAGATCAGAGCAAGATAGGATGATATTTCCTTCCTTAATTTTATAACAACAAATACACTTTTTGGACAACAGATTATAGCAAAGTAGGCTTACAATATGTGATCAAACCATATTACACTTGAAAAAAAAGTGAAGACACTGAATAACAAAGTTTGCAGGAAAAATAGGCTCAACAATTTGTTATCACAACAACTGTTAAAAATAAATGGGCAAGGCTACCCTTATTTATACACAAGAAAGGAATAGGGAACCCTAAAAGCTCCTTGTTTTTTAACAACTAGACTTGCCAACATGCAAACTTTATTTCTAAGACTAAACAAAAGATAACTAATAGTTAATTGGACTACAAACATCAGTTAACTAATTTAACAACAAGAAAAGCTCCAACTATACATTTGATATTTCCAAAGAATAGATAAGCATGAATGAGAACATCCAGATTAACTTGGAAAAGGCGTCAAGTTAACTACTGCCTTGAGTTCTATTCCTGGAAATCTTTGCATGCTTCAACTGGTGGCTCACTCATTGATAACTTGAGAAATCATATTCTCCAAAAAGTTGTTAACTGCCTTTTCATCAGGAACACTGATACTATCCAAAATAATCTACTATTTTTCTAGCATCTCTTCACCAATGATTAGACTTAGAAAATCTCTTATCTCTTCAGCAACTTTATCAAATTTTGCTAACAGTGTGACAACTAGATTCATCTTGCAGGCAAGAGCATCACCATTAAAACTGCCATGGACAAGGTTCTAAAACTCTGTTTGTACTTCACTGAGATCAAAGTAAGTGCCATCTTCATGTCGATATTGACAAGGGATCTGTGATGCAAACGTGCCTACGAACTTGAGAGTATTAACAATTTTCTATCTATATTCAACCAATTCTATAGATATTCCTTCATAGATTTTTACTTTGAAGAGGTGTTCTCTCCAGGCAAAAAGCTTCTTCTTGTGTTCTTCTGTAATGAGTGAATCATAAGCTATCATCAAGTTAGAAATAACGATCTCATCTCTTGGTTTCCTTTCCGCTATATTCTGCTCAAACTCTTGAATCTTTGAGCGAAGATCATGGAAGTTATACCTAAATTGGTACATGTCTACAAGTATAAATCTTCCTCTGGTGCTGAATTCTTCTATCCAATCTCTCATATGTTTTCCGTAGATGACCAATTGACTCAAACTGATCTGCAGGTGGCTCCAAAATTTGTGGAAACAACAAAGTGGCTTGTGAAGTACCATGAAGAAGATTGGAAACATATTGCCACAACTGTCAAATCTTAGCCTTGAGCGCTTCCTTATTTTCTTCATCTTTGAACACTCGTTCCTTCATATTATCTGTTGCAACCTCAAAAAGATTTGATCAGTATGTCAGGTGCTTCTTTTTAGATTGACCTTGACAACTTCAAAGTCATCAATTTCAACCTCATCATGTCGGGTGCTTCTTTTAAGATTGGCCTTGACAATTTTGAAGTCATCAATTTCAACCTCATCATGTTGGGTGCTTCTTTTGAGATTGGCCTTGACAACTTCAAAGTCATCAATTTCAACCTCATCAATTTCAATCTCACCTTCAAAATTCTTCTCCATATGAACTTGCTTCTTAAGTTTCTTCTTTGATGTGTTTTGGTAGATGCTATCAAGTTCTGTAAAGTTCAACTAATAAGAAGGCTTCCTTCTCTTCCTATCCAACAAGTTTTGAAGCCAAGATGGAGAGTCTCTACTAACTTCTCTAAGGGGATTGGTTCCAGCTCTAGCAACTCCTAATGGATCAATAGGTGTTGAGAAGTTGTGAACTGGTGAATCACCTTCTAAATCTATATGAATAGGAGAAGGCTTTGGTGACAACGAAAGAATAGGAGATGAAAACATGGCTTCAACATGTGGTGCTGACTCAATGGAACTCAGCGGAAACTGGAATGAAAAATTGCCACCATTGACCATTCTGATATTTCTTGGAGAGAACTCTTATCTATTATCTAAACTGCTGCCTGCACAAAAACAACTTTTGCGAGCTGAGAACAAAAACTGAAATAAAAATTTAATAGATCTTCTCATAAAATAGAGCGAACATCAAGGCTGGAAAGATTGACCGTATTATTGAAATTCTGCTACAACATACATATAAAGAAAAACTAATAAAAGTATTCGCTGGTAAGAAAAAAACACTAAAAAGAGAAATTACACATGCAAACTGGTTGCATAGATATAACAAGCTAAAAATAGAGAGCAAACAGACTTATCGGTGAAGAATACTGCACACACAACAGTAAAGTACCTGTTTGCTGGTCAAAGACACTAAAAATAGGAATTACACATGCAAGCTGGTTGCATGGACAGAACAAGCTAAAAATAGAGAGCAAACAGACTTATCGTTGAAGAATACTGCAGTCTGCACGTACAACAGTTTATTATGCAATAGCAGAACAAAATAAAAGATGCATGATGTTGATCATGCATGCCTTCAGTCTCTGTTAGAAATATTGCATCAATGTTAAGTTAGTAATCATAGTAAATAAATTAATATTGTCTAAGTACTAGTTCGGTAGTCGGTAGGTGGGTAGGGTTGGTTCAATAATATAAGAGCTTTTATAAAGCCATGATATCACTGTAATGAAAATGCTCAAATGATACAAACCTATAATATTACATTGTTTCTATCATGGTGAAAGCAGATTTGTGGGCATCAATGGTATAGTTGACAATGTGCAATCTATCTTTGGCTTTTTGTAGAATTAGAATGAAGATGGCAGAAAGCAGTGGTGGCAGAAATTTCTATGAAAACATTGCACTACAGTATTTCGTGATACTCTTGGAGTTTTCAAGTGTGCCATTGATTGTACAATAGTAAATGGCATCTTTATACATTTCTCTTGTAATATTCTTGGTTGTGAATGCCATGTTTTGGGGGTTTCTGTTGGATAAATGACGCTGAAGATTTTCCAGTTGGCCTGCTTTTAAATCGATGTGCTGTTTCCTGTTTTTAATCAGTTTTAATTAGAGTTTTAGAAACTTTCGAGCAGTTCTATTGCGTGTAAAAATACAGCCTATTATTAGTTTGTTTTAGTTTTTTCTAATAAGCTTTCTTAGCTATATATATCTTTTTATGAGCGCTGTTAATTGCTGTTTAGTTTTAAAAACAATAAAAACAAGCTTTTTCCTGTGTATGAAAGTTTGCCGATTTCCTTTTATTTGTTATCTTCTTTCTGGTATATTGGCTGTTAAAATTTTCAGTTTCTGCCTCTAGATTGTCCATTTTAGGTCCTCCTGCCTGCGGTGATAACTTACAGTGGATCAATATTCCTTCCTTTTTCCTTTGAATTTACTATCGTTCATGAAGGGATTTGAGGAAACAAAAGTTTGGAGATAAATGTCGAAGTACCCAAAAAAAATTGGTCTTTATTTGCCTCGTGATTCGTAGAAAAATGTAGACAAATAAAGTATATTCGTTGTGTGATTTGCTGGATTTCAATTTTATGTCTTGCATTTTATTGTTTAGGTCTTACACAGTCATCTTCTCCTTCACACCAAACCAAGATATGCTTTAGAAGTTCTGTAAATAAGTTTATATCAAAAAGGGAATGCAGCAATTTTTGAGCTCATCATTTCTATATTTTAGGTTATTTTTATATTGATTGAGCAAATTGCTATCATTTTATTGAAGTCTTGGATTATAATATAATATAGTTAAAAATAAATCTGCTTATCCTCTGCACTTCAACAACAAAAATAAATAAATTGAGAGATTTCGTACCTATAGGGAGGACATTATTATTGTCGAGTGAATAAACTTGCATAGGAAATTATGATGAACTGGAGATGGGAACTAAGAAAAATCATGATTTTGTTCCGACTTTGGTATAGAACAAGTATTATATAAAATACAGCACCAAACAGTAACTTGTCTTGCCTTTTCATCTCTGGTGTTTTTTCTCTCTAAAATTTCTTGTAAGGAAAAATGTTTTATATTGATGCAAGACATCCAAACGAACTGCCTTCTATACAATGGAAATAGGTACACAGCTAATTCTTTCTCCACCTTCACCTATCTTAGAACCATTGCTGTCAACTCAGTCCAATCATGATGATGTAGGAAATTTAGATATTAAATCATTAGGAAAAAATATATCGAATGCATATATAGTAACTGATTAGGACAACATAATCGACTCTAATATCATATTAAAATTAGCATATTAGGCAATTAATTATTATTAAATGAAAGCAAAGTCATAGAATGTATAGATATAATACATTACAAAAGATGAAAAATCTTATTAGAAAACAAAAAATCATTAAAAATCATTCATTATTAAAGAAAATTATAATGATGTTTGTATAAACAAATATATCAAAAACTTGGTTTTCAGAACATCTTCTTCCCTTCCTTTTTTTCACGACGACTCATATACATATAAAGTGCATTCATAAACATCTCTCATGTTGTTCTACCTCATATATACCAATGCATATGCAACATATTCACTACATGATATGTAAATACTATGATTGCTTGCATTTAAGGTACTATAAAGTGGTCACTACATGATATGTAAAACCTCAACTATGGACTTTGGTCATAGGGGCATCCTTTTCCCAAGGACTACTTGCATATTCACTTTCAAATAGTATCAAAGTCCCATGTAGTTATCCTAATATGAACTTATCTATAAGGATTAGAAATTTCACTTTCCCATGTTAAGATAACCTATATATAGTGCCACCATTTCTATCTTCTATACCTACAAGGTGTAGCCTTCTAAGATTCTCAACTTTGATATATAGTTTCCCTAAAGAAACTAGGGACTAGCTTAACCAACTAAGAACATGAAAATGATACAAAACACAATTATATATGATTTTACTCAAATGAATTAGTTGACTGTGATAAGATGGTCCTTAATAGGAACAAGATTCATGAACTGCCTCTACATATAGTGGTCCCAATTATCAACCTGAAACATAGAAAAATGGGGTAGGGTTCAAAACACGTAGGGTTTTATACTAAATTCAGAATGTTCTACCAAACTTACTATAAATGGAAAGGGAAAATGGGGTGTAATGAACCTACCTATTTTTTATTTCATTCAAGAAATGAGATCCTCCAAGATAGAATTCACTTTCATCCCTTAGGTGAGTCAATTCAATGGAAGATCTGGTAATTTCCTTTGTGTATGGATGGGGTAAATATGACTGAAATGCACTTTTGGGAGACAAATAAAAAGTACTTAATGATCCAAATCATGTAATGCAACAATTGAATCTTCAATTTAAATCATAACACTAAGAGAATCCACAACTCCCTTTCAGATTTGTGAAGTCTAAATCATTACAAACATGTCATCAAAAATGTTGCAGATTGTCCTTTTAACAAAAATAGTGATAAAAATGATTGAACAAGGGTTTTGGGAGATGAAAAGATAGCAAATGACCTCAAATCTATAATCTAAGACCTAATTCATGTAGATGTAGAATGACTAACAAAAACAATCAACTTTATGCAAATAGGATGAGTGGAAGACACTTAAAACTTACCTCAAAATCTATAGCAGAGTGTTCATGAACAATTGCGCAATGTTAAGGACACCCCTATCCAAAAATGACGAATGGGTCCTAAGATAGCTTTTGAGCTGAATTTTTAGGAGCCTTTGAAGACACATCTAAGATGCAATTTCCCACGGGTTTCACATGAAAATGACGGAAAATGAGTTCAGGATCCGAGTTTCCGTGAGATGACAACTTTTCTTGCAACTTTAGCAATTTTGCACTTTAGAGACCTCCAATCTTCAATTTTCCTTCAATGTAAAATCTGCAACACAAACACAAGAGGGAAAATTGTTTGTTTTTGTTGAATAGGGGTTTGCCTTGGTCAAACCCCATTTTTGGTAATTAAACCTTGAAATGAAACAATGAAACATGAAGGAATGATGAATAAACAAATGCAATGTTGCAACTCACCAAACCCTTGATTAAACCTTTGAAGGGTTGAAATCTTGATGTGGATCTTGCATTAAATAGCTTCAATGGATATGGATCTTGATACTTGAATCTTGCTTTGAATATTTGACTTGAATGCTTGGATTAAATCTTGAAACCTACATCACAATGTTAGCTCCAAAAACATGCATGAATGAACATAGCTTTGTGTTGGTGTACGTTTTATCATCCACAGAACACACAGAATAAAATGTCCAAAGACACTCTATCCTCTCTTGAAAAACCACCGTTTATGCTAAGATTGCGAGAAGATCATATGGCAATTCCAAGGTTTCTTTAGTCGGGTCTCGACGTGTGGATAAGCTCAATG
Source organism: Sequoia sempervirens (assembly GCA_007258455.2). NCBI lineage: Eukaryota > Viridiplantae > Streptophyta > Pinopsida > Cupressales > Cupressaceae > Sequoia > Sequoia sempervirens. The sequence continues at coordinate 253,686 of VDFB02005760.1, read as the reverse complement.
GCCGTTGTGATTTGCTGGTAATAAACAAGGGGACTTATGTAAGAAAAATCTTCACAAGTTCAGGACTTAGGGAATTTATCATTAAAGGCTCTCAATTAGGACTTTCCATGTGGATCTCAAAAAAATGGCAAAAGGATAGGGTTCAAGAGAATCTAGTCTATGCCTAAGAACTCAAGAGACAATAAGGATTCGGTGAAGGGAATAAACCACACTTTGTTTTGCCTCCTGCAGGACAACATATGTAAAATGGGTGCAATCTTCAAGGGTTGTGAGAATAATTTTCAAACCTCGAATGAGGCTGAAGTTAAGTTTCCACAATTAAGAGCTCAGGCTAACTTTACGCATCGAATGCAAATCATCCATTCGAAGAAAGTATGAGCTACACTTCACCATTGAATCAATACGATCAATCTCTCATTCAATTAACCAACTCTCAAAAAATATTCTACCTAATCTAACTTTAACTTTAATCTATGGCGGAAGAAGATATGCAACCTCGCTTACTATTTGATAATAAGAAGTTATTCAAGGAAAATCATGCTCAAGAGCTTTTATTATTCGAAATAGTCTCAATGCAACAATTTCATATGCTGTCTCCACCCTTTACAAATGAGGGGGAGAGCTCAATTTATAGGCTCCCCAATTATAATTCAATGGCCAAGATTACAAAATAAAACCCTAATTAGGGTTTGTCACTTTCGACCAATGAGAAAATTTCATTTGAGGACACTTGTCCTTTTTGCTAAATATAAACCAACAATAAAATAGAATGTTTTTGTATGTTGATTTGGAAGAATTTGATTGTTTAGAAGATGACGAGGTGCCACCTCAGCATGCTGGATGTCTTCCTTGGTTGCTTCGTTTTTCTTCCACGTGCTTGCCTTAGAATATTTTCCCTGCCGATGACTCTGTCCGTTGTGCTTGTTCCTTCCTAGCTTTGATCTTGGATTCCTTTTGAGACTTTGATTTCTTCTTCTTACCTGTACTGGAATCTTTGAGGTCTGGACGTCTCCCCTTGGAGCAAGTGTCTGGACTTGGAGTTGGTTGCTTTGAACTTCCTCCTGCTTGAACTGGGTTGATGTTATTCCTTTGGATTTCCTCTTTGAATTCTCCAATTTGTGCCTAGAAATTGTCTAAGTATGGAGATCTGTTTGGAAGTTTTGTTTTTAATTCCTCAGGAGATGAAATCCCTCAAGAAGTTGCCTTGATTACTTCAACAGGTCTGGGATTGTAGATGAAATCCTTCCAAGATGTCTGGATATCCGTTCAAGTGTCTTGAATTTGGAGAAGAATGACCCTGTGCTTTTGCCATAATGGAGAAATTGGAATTTTCTCTGTGAAGTATTTCCCATACTTAGCCAAATTTTGGCTATTCAAGTTCATTTTGTACCACCTTCACCTGGACCACTCAACACTTAGCCAAGATTTTGGCCATCTCCATGCTCGAATGAACTTTGCCTGTGGATTTGCCTTCAATTTTGAATCTGGCTTGTGCTAAGGATTTTATTCATTTCTTCTTTATTTCCCTCTTCATCCTTCCTATTTTCTGTCCAGCACTTAGTGAATTCTTCTCATTTAGCCAATTTTTTGAGTTTTAGCTAATTTTCTCATCCTCTCCTTGGGCGGACTTTACATGAGCTTGGACGTTTTCTCTCTCGGCCTAAGTCGGACTTCAAGCCACTTTGGACAAACATCTCTAGGGAGAAGTCGAACTTTCTCAACACTTTGACATTTCTTTTCTTGGTCTAGGTCGAACTTTGCATCATGTTTTCCATTGTACTTGGCGGATCTTATGGATGTCTGGACGTACCTTCTCCAAGCAAAGTCAGACTTTGTAAAGGTTTGGACATGTTGTGCTTGGGCAAAGTCAGACTTTCTCATGCTTGTGCCATCCTTTTTTCCTCACTCTATTTGGCTTGAAGCAGACTCGCCACCATTCCACGCCATTGCTTCTTCTTTGAAGATTCACCTCGTGTCGTCATCCACCTGCAAGAAATAAAATAAACAAATTCAGATTTTCTCTCTCCTGAATTCTAGCTCTGAAGTTAACACTCTCTCTCCTGAAGTCATGGTGAATTTAATTTTTCCCATCGGATTTTATCTCTGGCTGGCACAAATTATTTTCTTCCAACTCTTGTCTGGCGAATTCGATTTTGTCCAAGGCATTTAAATTTTTGAGTAATTAAGAATAAATTATTAAAATATCAAAATATTTTAATTTATTCCAACCCGTTCGTTTTGGACCCATGGCTATTCTGATTTTCTCTTCATTTTTCTCGGCTAAAAGTGTATTTTCCAGTTTTATCCTTAATTTCATCTAGCCAAGTCAAAAATTAAGCCATTCCGTCGACAAACTTTATGCCAGATCCCTGTTTTTCTCTGCCATAGCCAACTTTTCTCTTGCACTGAGCCTATTTTCTTCTGTCAAAGTCAAATTTTCTCTTGCTCAGTCAAATTTTTCTAGGCAAAATCCTTGTCTGGATGTCTTCATCGGTCAAATTTCTTTGACGCTTGACAAATTCTCCTTCCTTTTGGCCAAGGGCGATCCTTCCTTTCTCCTTGCCTTGTGCATTTTTTCTTCGGCCAAAGTTGTCAATTTCTCAACATTTTCTCTAAATATCCATACTTAGGAAAATTTAATTTCTCTTCCCCTTTTGTGCTAGGCATACTTTGTTTTATTTCTTGCCATATCCCAATCCTTTTTAGCACGTGCCCTTTCAAACTTGGCACTTGACCTCTTGAGAATGTCATGATTCCTAGCCAAAATCTCAATTTTTTATCATTTAGCCTCTATACTTAGGCAAATATTCAAACTTTTCCTTGGACTAGGCACCAACACTTAGCAAAAATCATTATTTTTCCTCTTCATGTGCCTAGGCGGACTTTGAATGGTCTTTAACCAAGTCCCACCTTTCAAGGGCGGACTTTAGACTATCCTTGCCAAAGTGTGGCAGACTTCTAAGGCTTTTTGGATGGGTCTTCAAGCATATGGCAGACTTTGGAGGGGTCAAGGATGTGCAAGGGCGGACTTTAGATGGTCTTAGGATGTGCTTCCTTGCTGCATGGAGGACTTTGAAGAGTCCTAGGATATCAAGGGCGGACTTTGGAACTGATTAGGATGAGTTTGGGCGGACCTTGGAGGGTCTTAGGACTTCCCTCTTTGCAGCTGGGCAGACTTCACTAGCTTCTTGACATTTCTTCATCCTTCCTTCATGGCGAATTTCAGACTTGAACAAATTTTTCACAAATTTCATCTTTTTTTGAGCTAATTTTTGGTGATTTCAACCTCAGATTTGACTGGTTTTGACTTGATTTTTTTCCAGATTTCAATGTTCTTGGTCTGATTTTCCATGCTTTTTGAATTGTTTTTCCAGGTTTTTCAATAATTTTTCAAATTTTCTTTTTGATTTTCTGAGAGTTCTATCAAGTTTTTTGAACTTCTGAGTGCGTTTTTGGAACTCGGGACCTTTCTAAATATAGAAAATTTCCAAAAATAGAAACTTTCTAAAAATAGAAAAAGCAAACCCTAAAAAATAGGGAACCTTGTTTGGTCCGAAAATGTCAAAAATGAAAAAAGCGAAAAAGAAGGATTTCCTAAAAAGTAGGAAGTCTCAGAATTGGCCAAATTCATAAGCGATCTTCGTCTCCTGGGCCTTCTGAGAGCTTCCATGACGTCTACGCACTGATTCAAGCATGGATTACTAACTTGGCTCGGGTAACTCTCGGCAGACTGACTGACTTGGAACCCTCAAAATGATGACCTCATTGTAAAAAGACAAGTGATAAGCAGTTGCAACACCGAGGCAAAAAGCGAAAACAGGGGGTCCCCATTTGCAATGGGGCGATGTGTGAAATGGTCACAACACTTTGACATGATGCTTGAGATCTTGAATGCTGCAACAAATGCTTGATAAATCTACTCTTGAATGCTCTTGACAATAATCTTGGCTCTTGTTAAGTTCACCTCTTGCTAGATATTTTGAATTGATAAAATAACCAAGTGTATTTATAGACATTTATCCTTAATTTCTCAAAAATTAAACATTACAAGTCGACCTTTGAAATTTGAATTTGGGATCTGATAAAAATACCACCAAAACATGTTTTAAAAATGGGTTCCAAAGCCTAAGGCGAATGGGTAACAAGTCCCTATTCTTGAAACACACATTGCTCAAGGTGTTTAATTATGTGTTGGCATTAATTGTTGTTGGGTTTCCCCTTTAGAAAATGTAATTTATTAGGCTTGTAGATGTACAAAATATGGCTTATTAAGGCATAATTAATTCCAATTTAATTAAGAGGGCCCAAACAAATGTGAAAATGTAAAGGGATACATTTTTCAACACTAAATTACGACATTATTAAGTCCATTTTAACTAGGAGGGCCCAAACAAAGTGTGAAAATTTAAAGGGATACATTTTTCTACACTACATAACCATATTATACTTAGCATAGTATTGAAATATCAACCATCTTAAATGACACAACTTAGACAATAAGAAATTATAAGGATAGATTAAATGAATCAAATCCATGCACATGAATTATGCATAGTAATATAGTCAGTATAAAATAAATCTAGTCATATCATCTAGACTAGGATATTAGTAGACAAATAGTGTCACCATGCAATAATTAAGCCTCCAAGTGAGGTACCATTACAATATGGTTGACTAATATCAAGATTCATAATCATATGTGGCATCCTTTTGGATGAAACATAACATGCATTAACAAGGCCACATAAAATCCTTCAAACTTTGAAGATCTAATAATAATTATAAAATTGCTTTAAGCATGATTCATACTTAAGTCACACTCCAAACACTTGATAACACTATACCATTAGAATGCCACATGAAGATATACACTTGATAATATTAGTAATGACAACATTCTTAACCAAGTTTGATTTAATTTACCCTATGGCACAAGCCCATATTCTTATAATACTATAGTTCATGGACTAGATAATATTCACACTTTTTATTTATGTTAAATATGACTTTAATGGTTAGCTATAAGTGATTTTGTAAAGAAGAAATAGATTTACAAATCAACACTTATAGCCAAATTTTAATGGTCATAATAAGTAGAAAATGACATACTCACAACACATCACCCAATATCCAACATCATATGTTAAGCTAGTAACCAAACACAATAATAATATAGATGCAAGGTCTTTAAACTCAATGGATAGTCCTCATAATTTAGAAAGAAATGCTTCTTTGACAAGGCCTTGATAAAGCTTAAAAAAGTTTAATACTTTGTCTAGTCATCAAGATAATTTAGCAATTTAATAACATAATTAATAGATAGCTATAAAACTACCATAGCTTCCTCATTTCTCCATATAATTTGAAACCTTGAAATGTTTTGAAAAGCTAAGAAGAGGGAGAATAAAACCTAGAAATGAATTTAAAAGATTAATCAAGATGTACGAGTAATTTTTTCTAGTATTAGTGTGACATTTAGGGCAATGACTAATATTGTTGATAGTTAACATAATAAAAAATAATATCATACTCATGTGATACAATCATAGAGCATACACACAATTGTCCATTCCCAAGAGTAAGGCATCAGCACAAGGTAGTCATAAAATATAATTATAACTTGAACTAAATTCTTAGATTACCATGCAATGCAATTACATGATATAACCTTATTTTGGATATCTCCAAAATGAGTTCATACCATACTACAACTTCACATTATGACTTCCATGTTTATAACAACACTTTGATAATATCTAATTTCCTCAATCATGTAGACTATAGATTGCTCTTACATTGAAGATACAAAGTCAATATGGACAAGGATTGGAATATTAGACCAAATTACAACCAACTCACACCATGGTGACTCATCATTTCATTATGTAGGAAAGCATGCACATTATTGCATATTTCCATTCAAGATGGTTGAGGTATCATAGTACAAAGATATTTATGTTTCAAATTTGAAATCATCAATCCATAACTAAAGAATAACTTTCCATTTTGCTAGAAGGTTATCTTAGCCTTCAATAATAAAATTATGTTTATACAATAACTTATGATATCAATGTTCAAGGTACATTAGATTCATCTCCTCTAATGTGCAAGAGACATTGATAATTCTATTTCCTATTTATTTAGTTTCCAAGTTGGAAATATACAACTAACATTTCTATCATCTCAAAATTCAGTTCAAAAATTTAATAGTTCAACATAATCCCATTGAATATCCAACTCTGCTAGCACGCTGAAATCAAATCAATATATAAACCCTACCTAATATTCTATTCTAAACAAGGTCTTCCAAATCCATTAACTTAGTTCTAAGTGTTAAGTTAGTTATCATCATTTAAATACATTTCAGTTCACTAGCATAAGTGATTAATATGTAGTGATTGATTTTTCATTGACCCAATATAAGCTAAAAAAACATTAATCATAATTTGAAATCATTATAAGAAAAAGTTTGTGCATACATTCTTTGTAAATGTTTTGTGAAGATCATAATAATAAGAAATGGCCCTTGCAATTACAACATCAGGCAAAAATATTTCAGTTAAAATATGATGGCATCATTACCCTCTTCCCAAACTCTAATTTGAATGTAGGTAAGTAGGATGCTCATTTTCATTTGCTTGAAATTTTCTAAGGTCTTTTGAACAAACCAATTTTGAACATATCCTACCATCATGATGTTCCTTGAGGCCACATTTCTTCAAAGCATTTTTTCAAACAACTCACATACCTTGTCTAAGCTTCCACATTACCCATACTTTCAAAGGATTCAAACCACAAACAACACATATTTTTAAATAAAATTTTCTTTCAATTTTAAAAAAATTAACATTAATAATAACAACCAACCAAATATATAAATCTTATGAGCATTAAAATCAATATAAACCTAGATACATATATCAACATTAACAACCAATGATTTTCTTACCAACACAAATGATAACAAGCAACCTGCAATATAGACTCTAACAACATGAAGTATATGGATTCTACTACATAAAAAACAACATACAACCAGATTAAATATTTTTCAGCTACAGAAGTGAATAGTTTAAACTTAAATACTATTTTAGAAATGCAGATGAAAGAGTGTACCCAGCTCTGGGGACGATGTTGAAGATATTTCTGAGGTGGGCGTTGGAATCAGCTGTCATCCAAAAGTGTCCCCTCGCCCTTCTCTGTGTCTGCCTTACCTCCCCTTGTTGACCCCCATCCAATCATGCCATCCTCTATCCTTTTATACTTTGATGGATGTCCATGCCTTACTCCATAGTTCAGGAATGACCAGCATTTTTTTTCTTAGTTTAATGATTTAAATATCCAAGGTGTCTAAAACTCAAAAAAAACTACTTGTCCATTCCTTGAACCCTATTTAAAATAATGAAAATATGTGCTAGTGTGAAACTCTTTGCCTTTCTTGACTGTGCCCTTTGTCTGCCCACATTACTTCTATCCTTTCTGATTTTGATGGCCGCAAATGTAAGCCCATACCATATTAAAAGGGAGTTGCAGGCTCTTCCTTTTTCCATCCCTGAAGCCCATACCTAGGCAATCAATTTTCCTGTCCATCTCTCAGATACCTCCTTTTTATCCCTCAAAGACCTCTTTGATTTTATTTATTATTACATCACTATTGCAGGGATGTAGGGGAAGATTAAGATGGTAGGTTGAATTTATTTATGTTTTCCTTATAATATCTATTCATGATATGTGTTATTTAAAATTTAAGTTATTATTGTATGTTAATTTTTTTAATAAAATATATTTTTGAGATATATTTTTCTGATAATAAGGAAAAGTGATGTCATTTAAGTTTTTAATGAATTGTCAATTCTATATTATTTAGTCATCATTGGTAAATTGATTAGTGCACTGATCCATGACAAGATAGAAGGAATGTCTTCGAGTGATGTGATAAATAATCCCACCAACACAGATTTTGTACATTTTGACAAAAAAAAATCAAATTATACGCATTACTAAATATGAATTTCATTGTTTTAAGATCTATTCCAACTAAGGGGTCTTTTCTCACTTCCAACCAACCCCACACCACCTCGCCCCACCTCATTGGGATTAGGGAATGGAAGGACAACAATTTTAGTAGCTTTCTCATCCGTGGATGCATTGACATTTTTGGTAAGGGTTTCAATGAAGGGTAATGTTATTAGAATTTTCTTTTCCAATTACTTACATTTCTTTCTCTCACCTTTCTCTAACCCATTAACATAATAAAGAAAATATATTTCCATATAAAGAAAAACTACCTTAATAAATTTTAAGATAAACTACACTAAACTATAACTCTTGTTTTCTCTAATTTTATATTATTCAATAATTTTATGTATGAAATGGTCACCTAAAATATATTCTAAGTATAGATTTAAAAAAATATAATGAGATAAATTTAGCATTATATCCCAATATAACTCAGTTATATTCCACAAATTCAATTCTATTAATAAATCTCATAGAATACATACATGTGACTTCTACATCTCAATTACTTAAACATCTTCATCCATGTTTTGAACATCACTCCTCTTATACTCCAGTTTAAGTTGATAAACAACCTTTGAACCCACCTTCACCTTATCACATATCTCTTCTACTATTTGCTTTAAGAATTCCTAGAAAAGAAAACAAACACAATGTCAACATGTATATTAAAATAAATTAAAATAACTTGCCTAGTTAATATCCAATAATTACCTTAGGTTGTACCGTCTTCACAATAAGGTCATTTAGTGCATAACGTGGTTGCTCCTCAAACAATTGAAATAGTTTATCTTGAAGGTCTGAACGTTCCATCCTCACCTTCTTGTTTTGTTGAAGTTTAAGTGATGAAGCTTTTCGCTTTAGTTACCATGCAAAAAAATCATGATTTAAATTTTCTTTTATAGAATGTTTGTTATAATCATCATTATTAAAAAATTATTTCCAATCAAATGTAATAATGTATTATAAATGATCATAAAAAATTACAGAAGTCAAATATATAATTTTTATTCATTGTGATTAGTTTAGTAAAAAATTTGATAAGCATTGCTTTTGGATTCAATTGTGTTGTAGCTACTTTTTTTGTGCATCAACGTTTTGGATCACACTATGTGATCCATCATAAGGATTGAAGAGAGCAAGAGGAGAAAAAATGGTTTGTTGTAGACTAAAACAAGTTAAAAAGAGAGAGAAGGGAGATGGGGAGGACACACATGGACCAAAGACCAAGTGAAGAAAAAGTAAAAGATAAAAAAACATGGAAGAAGATTTTAAACATTTAGTTAATAAAACAATTATCTAAAATCTTAGAAAAAAAAGACACTACAAAACATAAACTGAAGAAGCTATTATTTAGATAAAAAATTGAAACAAAATGAACGAATATAAACATATGAAACAAAATTAAAAGGAAAGAAGAATAGAGTTATATAAATAAAAAATTATTTAAATATATATTAAATCAAGAAAATTCAAATAATATACATAAATACCTAATGCATCCTAAAAAAATCTAGATTAAAAAGAATAAAACAATTAAAATTCAAAAATATAAAAAGGTAGAACTACAAAAGAAAAATAAAACTAAAAAAGATTAAAGGAATATTAAATATATGTAAAAATTTAAGTAAATTATTGGCATACCTATTGAATTTAAATATCAAATCTATTAAATATAAGAGAAAAATAGAAATTATTAAATCTATTTAAACAAAAAATAAAAAGGTAGAAATATATAATTAAAAAGTTCTAGATATATTGAAAAACATATAAATAAAATGAAAAATCTATATTAGGTTGATAGGTTAATTATTCTAAAAATGCTATAAGATGTTAAAACATGAATAAGAAAATAAGCAAATCTATATGGTTAAAAAACAAATTAATAGAATAGATATAAAGAACAAAAATAAGAAGGAAGACAACAATAAAGGACAAAAGGTATAAAAATAGAGTTATTAAAAGAAGGGACTAAAATTATAAATAAATTATCAATAAATGTTAAGACACAAATAGAAAATAAATCAATATAGAAATTAAGCTCATGAAAACCAATAGAATATAAAGAACCATACAACATGAGAAGGACTAAATATATAAATTGAAACATCTATAATTAATAAATAGAACCACCTATAATTATTATAGGTATAGATGAATCAATGTCAAAGAAATAAAATTATATAAAGACAAATAAAGAAAGAAACAAATCTAATTATAAAAGAAAAATAAAATCTATATATATATATATAAATATAATAAAAAGAAATAAAAGGAAAATTATCTCTATAAAGTAAGAGAAATATTGTCGAGAATGGCGTGGTTCGGTGGTCAAGTCACTTGGTTATAGTGATGGTCACCAGGGTTCAAACCGTCGTTGGGCCAAAGTGCTCACAGGCCTTGTGCCTTCGTTGGGCCAATGAGCTCACGGGTTTGGTAGTTTCTTGTGGTTTTTTGTACCTGGTTCATAGCTCTAGTCAAAAGCGTTATAATATGGGTGCATTGTACCTTTTTCTTTAAAGAAAAAAAAGAGAAATATAAAAATAACATTAATAAGTAGTTAAAATTAAAAACTCAATAAACATAGAATTCAAAATAAAAAAATAAAACAAATTAAAAAAAATAAGAACTATAAAAATATATGTTCAACTTGTTAAGATTAAATAAATAAAATCATAAGCAATAATTTATATAGATTATAAGCAATAAAAATTAATCTAAAACAACTAAAAGAAGAAAGAAAAATAAACTAAAAATAGAAAAATTGTAACAAACTATAAAAACACTAAGTATTATAACCTAGTAAAATATAACGAAAAATTATAACTATAGATATGAATTAGGATAAAAATAAATAAAAAGATAAAAAAAATAAAAATCTTAGGCGACTCCTTTGTATTTCCTAAGGGAATTTGATGCTCTCTCATGACAATTTATTTGGAGTGGTAACTTGCATTCAGCCAAGTGGAGTCTTGTTAAGTGAGATACAATGTGCAAGCCATAGAAAGAGGGGGGCCTTGGATTGCGTTCTATTGTTTTGAATGGGAAAGCTCTTGCAACCAAGTTATATTGGCGTTGGTGTACTAGTCAACATCAGCTTTGGGCCCGTATTCTTACCCACAAGTATCTTAAGGATGTTAATACTTTTGATGTTCCTTGTTTCCCTTTAGAAGGAAGGGGATCTATGATTTGGAATAACCTCAAATCGGGGGCTTAGTTGGTTAAGAAGGGGATTTTTTGGATATTTCATTCGGGTTCTCAGGCCCTTTTTTGGTGGGACTCTTGGGATGGTCATCCTCCTATTCTTTCTACTTACCCTCACCTCTAGTCTCTTTGTGATCATTTTACTGCTGCTGGTTAGAATATAGTTGAGCATTATAAGTCTATTCAGAATATTGGACTAGCTTCTAGCCTTAGATGGAAGCACTCCTTGGATTGGCTGCTAGGAGGGTCAAAGGAGGATAGGCAAGAGTTGGCTTAGATTCTTGCATTACGTGAATGCAATTCCATGGTAGAGTAGGATGTCTTGGCTTGGAGTAACAGTAATTTATCTGGTAAGTACTTTGTTTCAGCAGGTTATGGTGAGTTGGTTAGGCAGATGTTTGGGGACTTTGAGGTTCCTTGGTGGAAGCAGGTGTGAAAAAATTTTCTTGGCCCAAGTGCAATTTTTTTATGTGGCCAGTGGTTTAGAACTGGTGTCTTACTTGGGATAACCTGTGCAAGAGAGGGTTCTAGGGTCCCTCGATGTGTGTTTTGTGTTGTTAAAGTGAAGAGAGTGTCTCTCATCTCTTCTTCCAATGTTCCTTTTCTAGGAGGCTTTGGCACCTTTGGTGGGCTATGTGGAACCAGGCTTGCTGCCATGTCTCTTCTTTGGCAGAGTTCTTTGCCCGGTGGGGGAAGGCCCCTGTTAAGACTTCTTTTCTTCAAGTTACTTGGGCGCTTGGACTACTTTTATTATCTGGCATATCTGGCTGGAGAGGAATCGTAGGATTTTTCAACATGTGAAGTTGGTTGTCCAACATTTGTGGTGGAAGATTCTTCATTCTTTGGGAGAAACTATTGTGACTAAGTGTGACTTGGCTGAGGATGTGGATCCTAGAGAGATTGCCTGTTGCACTGGCCTCAATCTTCCTCTTCATAGGGGGGTTGCTCGGAGTGTTGGTCAGATCATGAGAAACAGATGTTGTCATCCTCTTCGGAAGATAAATAGGGAGGGGCATTGGTGTCCTCCTCCTCAAGGTGTGTTGAAAATAAACACAGATGGATCTTCTCATGGAAATCCTGGTCATGCTAGTATTGGTGGTGTTGGGTGGACTAGTTCTAGGATTGTTGAGTTTATCTTTTCTATTTATAAGGGTTGGTATACTAACAATGTGATGGAGGCTCTTGCCATTTTATGTTTTGTGGAGCGTGGTTGTGCTCTTGGGTGGAGACAGAGCGTTTGTGAATCTGATTCTCAGGTGGTTGTGACTTTGCTCAAGAGGCAGCAGTTAGAGGATGTCAGTTGGCATTTGGCTGTTATTATAAAACAGATTCTTAATCTATGTGCTTCCTTTGATTCTGTTTCTTTCTATCATATTCCTCGAGAATGGAATGGGGTTGTGGATTGTTTGGCTAAATGGGCTTCTGATCACTTGCAAGATTGGAATATTGTGGAAAGGGGCCAATTACCCTCAGATTTGTTACAAAAGTTGGAACAATTATTTGAGATTGATAGGGATGTGTAATGCCATTGCTTTGTATTGCTCTTTTTTTATTTGAATAAATTTTCACCCCTCTTTTAGTTAATAAATGCAAGAAGAATAAAAGAAACAGTGTAACAAAAAGAGTTGTATAAGAACAAAACCACAAGAGAAATAAAAATAGCAAAATAAAAAGATGAAACACAAATTATAATAAATGAACAACTATAAAATAATATTGAAACAAGAAAAATAAGTGAAAACGACAAAGGAAAACTATAAAGGAGAAATCAAAATAAATAAGAATATACATAGAAAGAAAAAAGAAAATAGGAAACCTAAAAACTATAAAAGGATAAAGAACCAAATATCTATGAATTAATTTATATAATTCGCCCCTAACTCTAGGGTCATAGTTTATTGATTGTGCAAGTCTAAAAAAAATTAAAAAAATAGACCTCTATTTGCATTTTCTTTTAACAAGTGAGTTTAAGGTTTTTAGGTTGGTTTTTGGAATTTGGTGACAATTTGTTCCTTGGAAGTTTTTGATTCCTTAAAGGACTTCATACAATTCCAGATGTGATTGAAAGTGTATGATAAGTCTATTTCCTGACTTTTCTTGGTGATTGAAGGTTGTCTTGTGTTTTCTAGGTTGATTTGATGTTGATATGTGTTTTTAGGAGTTGTCTAATACATTATTAGTGGTGGATTTTAACATCTTTCATGGCCACCAAGCCCTATAATTAAGGTATTTTAGACCTACAACTATGTATTAGTCTTTAGCAGACCTGTAGCTCACAATTTCCTTGAATTTTAAGGGTAAATGATATTTTTGAGTGCATGCTTTTGTTTACCATCATTGGGAAGTATTCTTTGCTAGTTGGAAGAAGTGTTTGATGAATTCCCTAGCTGCTAGGACCTACATTATCTACACAACAGACTTGCAACATCATATACAATAGTCTGAACTAAGTTTTCTAGACCTACCAAGATCCTAAGAACTCAACTTGAGGTACTTTCATTTTTTATTAAATAAGCAACAAATTAGGGTGTTGAGCCCTTTAAATAAAAAATCCTCAAGAGTAGAGGAAAATAGGCCTTCAATAGGCCACTTGCAACATATGAGCAACATTACAAACAAACCACATGAAGAGAGAGTTGAACTTTCACCTACAGCTCAAGTATGAGTTTGGGAAGAGGAAGAAGAATGATCTTTCCTCCATATACAAACAATAAACCAAGCAACATTGTCATCCAAATTATCATTGCAAGGGGAAACCATGAGAGAGAGAGAGAGAGATTGTCAATTGACACCTGAAGAGAGGGAAATAGGACAACAAGATGAAAGGTGATCACCAACCTCATTGGATTGGATATGAGAAGAAAGAATAGGTAAATCAAGTTGCAAGCATGGAGAAACCCCCTCAAAGAGTTTATCAATGCATGCAGTATAATGATGAGGTGAAAGGTGGCCTTCCACCATATTAGGAATTTGGAGCTGAGCCAACTCTAAAGCCAAATTAGGATTTGAGCAAGGAGTTTCACCAATAGGGTCCACAAGGCATGATAAGTATGAACTACAACCTAGGGACTTGTCATCATCTTATGAGGAGTCATTTGATGGAGAAATAGGAGCTTGGATAGTCAAGTGATCACCATTAACATTTCTCCACTGAGTAGCAACACATTTGCAGTATAAGAGTGGAAAATCCACATGAAAATGACAAATTAAGAAGAAATAATGACATTTGAAAGGGAGGCCCTCATAATCAAGTGGTTGAGTCCAAGGTCTATCCCCGACCATCATAACCACTTCCTTGTGAAGAGGTTTGGAGATGTCAATATCCAACAATATGCGAGCAAAGGTAGAATGTCCCATGTAGGAAGTGAAATTGTCAACCTTCAAGAAGCAACCAATAGAGTTTCCAATTGACTTATAACAAGAAACCTCCCAAAATTGAAGAGGGAAATTCGAAAGCCTAACCCACATTGGTTGCATATTGAGTGGTTTGATAAGGGGGTTAAAGAAGGTTGACCAAGTTTTAATTGAGAGAAATTTCTCTCACCAAACCCATATCCAACCCAACACCAAGTTTCTATTCTCAAAAGAAGCAAATGAAGAAATGAGAAACCCTTAGCACAAGGGAAGAGGATGAAATTTATGATTCTCCCACAACAAGCGAGAAAGAACAAACCTAGTTGCTTTAGCAAAGTTGGCATTCACTTATAATAGGTACCAGAGGAACAACAATAGGGGAAACCCTAGAAATAGGCAAAGGAAAAATTCTAGGGACACTGAGGTCAACCAAGTCACCAGGTGTTGGCTTCAATCCAAACCCCTAGGGACAAAAAATACAACACCTTTCATCGGGGCTCTAGGAGTCCTCATGACCAAGGGCACAACAATAGCACTTGGCGATTGAATTTATAACTATTTGAATGAATGTGTAATACCCCTCATGTTGTTGTTTGGGCTTGATACTTTGAGACTTTGGTAGTTACTGTTTGATTGGTTGGATTGGTGCATTGGATAGTTTAGACTGCTTGATGACTATGCTACTTTATTTTATGACATGGATATTATGATATGACATAATGGTTACACTTGATTTGGTAATGTTTAATTTGATGCAGTAGTATATTGTAATGCAATAGATTAGTAATTATTTTATGATGATACAATGTGATTAGTTTAGTTTAGCAATGTTACTTTACATCTAATGTTGTATTTGTTAGTATAGTTTTGGTGAGAGGACGGTGTAGCACCACTCGTTTACGAGTGCCCTGCTACGCTACAATTCCTTCTCACGATATGATGTTTTTGATTATATATATGTTACTTGACGTTTATTGGTATCCAGGAATTGCAGGAATAAAGTCTCGATTCCACCTGTTTTGATAGGATAGGGTGAGCATTAAATTAACCCAACGGGTACAATGTTGAAAAAGGGAGTTGATAAGGAAGTGTCCCCATCCCAAGTCCGTCATTCCGTGTGAGTTTTGTTGTATCATGATTTAGGTTTTGTCCTTATCTTTGTGTAGTTTGATTGTTGATTAATTATTTTATTTATGGTTAGTGGTTATTTAATTAATCTTTATTTTATAAGATTAATTAATGATGTTTTGTTGCTTTGATTAATTGTAAGATAGTAAAATGTTGAATTTTAAATATATTGTAAATTTAAAAGTTATTTAATTAATTAAAAGTGTAAGTAATTAATGTAAATAAATAATGATTCAATGATAATTATATATTATCTTTTTCCTATTATTAAATTAGAAAATCTGTAGGGATATCTTGTGTGGATAATATCTTGAGAAAATAATTAATTTTTAATTAAAATTGTGAGATAAGTGTGTGCTTTTAAAAGCAAGAAAAAAACCAATGAATGGGAGGATTTTTGAGGAAAAAAATGATGAGCTTTATTTATTTTTATTTATTTTTTATTGAGAGGGAGTTGTTAGACACAAGGGTTTTTTTTTCTGGTCTTTAGTTTGAAAAAGAAAAGAAAAGATAGGTTTTGTTTTTTTTTGTGCTTCTTGGTAAAAATTATTCTGTAAGAAAATAAGAAGAGGTTTTGGTTCAGAAGGGAGCTGAAGGCAGAATTTGAGAAGAAGCTACAGAGAGGATTCCACATTGAACGAAGGACTCCAGGTTTTTTCTTTTAATTTAGTATTATTTTATTGTTCTATAAACAAAATCTGGTTTGTTGTGTTTGAAAATCTATTCCTCTATTTTTTGAAAGTGGTTTTGTGATTGAAAATTTGTTTGTATTAAACCCTTGAATCTTCTATAGAAAACTTTAGTAAAACCTTTTTTAAGTTCTTTAATATAGTTTAGTAGTGAAATTTATTGTTTTGAAATAAAAAAATCATTTTAATTGTGTGTTGAATTTACATGCCAGATCTATATTGGTTTTATTAAAAAATCTGTTGTTATATTATTGTTCTGAATCTTTTGTTTAATATATATATATATATATATTTAAACAGAAGTAGATATACATATATATGTTCTAATTTCGTTCTGTTATTTTAAATGTATATTTATAAATATTATGTACCTGTATGATTTTCAGTTTATGTGAAAAGAATGAAAATTATATTTTGTATTTGAGGGTATTGATATATATATTTAAACAGAAGTAGATATACATATATATGTTCTAATTTTGTTCTGTTATTTTAAATGTATATTTATAAATATTATGTACCTGTATGATTTTTAGTTTATGTGAAAAGAATGAAAATTATATTTTGTATTTGAGGGTATTGATATATATATTTAAACATAAGTAGATATACATATATATGTTCTAATTTTGTTCTGTTATTTTAAATGTATATTTATAAATATTATGTACCTGTATGATTTTCAGTTTATGTGAAAAGAATGAAAATTATATTTTGTATTTGAAGGTAGTGATATATATATATATATATATGTTGCATAAACATTTCTGGTTTCGTGCTTTGTATGTGAAAATATATTAGAATAATATAAAATAAAATTTGTATATAGTTATGCCTTTGTTTTTGAGTCAGGCATTGTTTTCAAAAAAAAAAAATTTATAAAATTTATGCATTCATTCTTTGTTTTCCGTGGCAAATTATTAAACAAATGAAATTAAAAAAAAATTAAATATATATAGATAAAGAACTAAAATAAAAAAATTTATGTTATTGTTGGGGGGAGTGGTCGGCCCAGGGCCGTACCACCCCACACCCGTGGTTGGTGGTTCGCAGCCACCACCGACTGGGCACAGCAGCCGAGGCTGCTGTATGTAGCCGTGTGGGGGCTGCAGCCCCCCACATACACTATGGCAAATACCACAGTCTGCAGGGGTATGGGTTGCGGTCTACTTTCTTGGTGGCTTAAATTTTTTGTTAAATGATTTCCTTCGATTCACTTTATGCGGATTTTTTTGTATTTCGGGTTTTTTTTTTATTATATATACATTTATTTATATATGTGTGTGTATGCATGCATATATAAATTTATATATATTATATATCGTATATATATTAATGTATATATAAATTTATATATATATATATTGTATATATATATATGGGTAATTTTTATTATGAAAATTAAATATATGATTTTAATATATATTTGTATTTTATATATATGTGTATATGTATATATGTATATGTGTTTAAAAAGCGTATATATATGTAAGCATGTGTGTGTATATATATATATATATGGAGCTGATTTTATGTATGTTGTGATTATGATTTAAATTGATAATTTTAAAGTTTGCAATGTTATAGTTTAATTGAGAAAGTTAAAAATAAACTGTGTTTGATGTGAATCGAATTTTCTCGAGTGATTGATTTATAAAGTTGGTGGATTTTAATGTGCATTGTAGTTTGTTTTATGATGTTTTACGTTTTGTTTACTCTCGTGATCATTCGTTTAAACAATTGTGGCTTTCTCTTATTTGGGGTTTATGTCACGCGGGAAAACCTTAGAGTTACCTTATCCTTCAACAGGAGCTTAAGTTATTGTGAAGGACTTCTAGAGGTGGGGATACTGATGTTTTTATTTGATCTTGCATTCTGATATTTGGCTTGTGTTTTGACTATGATTGTGATTTTTGTTTACACTTGGATTGTATTGTTTTGTGGATGTTGTTCATATGAGTTTGGCGAGATGGTTATGCCTCGTAGATGTTCCATTTGTTGGTTCAATATTTCTGGTTGGTACAATCCTTTTGTGTTGGATATTTTGTGTTGAGTGTTTAGAGAGAGTGGCTCTAAGTGGGGGTCGACGCACAAAGGGGCTATCAGGGTAACCCACGTAGAGTTAGAGTAATCAGTGATAACCTAAGTAATTAATCATGGGTGGGTGGTTAAACATTAATAAGATAATTATGATGCCTCGTCCGCCTGTTAGTGCTATCACAGACTAAAGGGGACCGAGAAGGCCGTGGTTGGCAAGATCGTTGCCTTGTCTTCATGAGAGGTTAACGATTCTGCATGAGTAACCCTATGGAGCGACGCCTTGAGATAGGCATTCAGGAGAACCATAGGTGGAGGCGACACCTTGAACTACGTTTTTTGGATAATCCATGTATAGATGGAGGCGACACCTTGTGATAGGTTGTCTAGATAATCCATGTAAAGCCATGCGATGACACTCTCCTCTAACATTCCATTTGTGTTGTTTTATTGAAGTCCTCTGGAAGTAGTCTATTGATATTATGACTTGAGATTTATTGATGATGTGTTTCGTGACTTATTGTTGTAATATTTGAAAAGTGATTTATTCGGAAGTGGTCTATTGTTATGTCTTTTGGTGATTTATCGTTGTTTAATTTTTTAGTGTGGTCTAGTGATATTATGTTGTCTTGTCTGGAGTTATCCTTTTGTTACGGTTAGATGTGCTTGGTTAGGGATCCTTCCTTGTTTACTCCTAGCACGGGGGTGATTGGGTGGAACGTGCTACGCACCCTGTTGGGTTCCCTTTGGGTGCAGTTGTATCTTTCATTGCAGGGTTTTGGAAGATGTTGTTGATCCAGGATTCATATGCTCCAGATGTTTATTTGTACTATTGATGTATTTCATTTATTGATGTATCTCTCCCACGTGGGTTGGGAAGACTTTGATGTAAACTTGTATTTGTGTTCGTTATGATGTATTATCAAATTGATGTAATGTTTATTCATACCATGTAATCATTCATGAACTATCATTTGTAATTACTGATTATGTTGTGGTGTATCTGTAGAAATATATATATACTTTATATCTTTATGATTCATTTATTGTCATATGTATGTATGGTTTTATTTAGTAAATTCACATCTTTCTTGATATCGTGAATGAATGATTAATTGATGTCATGAATGATGGATTACGTTATTGGTTATTTAATGTTTAATCTATTATCTTTGTTATGGGTTAGTTTAGTAATGTCACCTCGTGTACCCCAAGGGATTTAGTTGTACAACTTAGAACATTGTTATGTTGGAATACTTAAGTACGTTTATCATGTTCTTTTTTTAAAAATAATTTGTTGTGTGTTTACTTGTTCCTTTGGGGTTTGCGCTGCGGGGCGTTACAGAATGAGTAATGGGTAAGAATGACATAAAGTATTTAAAAAATAGTAGGTACTTTCATTATTACTTGAAATTTAAATGACAGTTCAATGTAATGAGGCCATTTTGGTTTGATTCTTCTAGTATCAATCCAACTATATTTTGTATCAACATTTATGACAATAGAGCTACATTACATTAATGATCAAGTTTAGCATTAAAATATAAAGATAAAAATTCTAGGGTGGATATTAAATGGTATTAGAGTTGGTTTTCCTAGCAACCTATGATTTTAATGCATTTTTATAGCTATAGTATCATCTATGAGTGATAGGGAATTAATATATTACACAAACAAACAAACAAAGATAATGTAAAAACCCACAAACTACAATAAATGATCATTTTTCAGAAGGACAAAAGGTGCAATGGGTTTTGGCTAGTGGCAATGATATTTATTCACATTCCATAACCCACAATCCACCTAGGATCATGGTACATAGAGATAAGGGAAGGGCTAGTTTGTCCCAACACTAGAGTTGAGGGAAAGTATGATGCAATGTTAGATATGATGTATCAAATGTTAGAAAAAATTAATCAAAAATTTCCACAAGGAGATTAAAATATTCCACAATTACTCAAATGTAAAATGGTGAATCAAGTTATACAAATCAAAATAACACTAATGGAAACACATTAGTAGTAGTACTAGGGTCCATTCCTAGATCACTTTAGCCTTATTTAACAAATAGAGTGGAGGTACTAGTTTCTCTAAAGGTTTAGCTTCCTTTGGTAGATGAGGTGAGGGCTGGTTATGTAGAGTATGCTACACTACTTGATAAGATTAAGAGCCATTTATCACTAAATGAGTTCTTGAATCAAAGGAAGAAGAGAGGAGGTGGTAGAGTTGATAATAGAGGACCAAAAATTTAGAGATATTATCAGTAGGCATTGGGTAAAGTGATATTGACACATTTTTATGGGAGTGACAAGTACCCTACTAGAGTGTGGGTACAAAATTTGGATAAATATTTGACTTGGACCTATGCCGAAGGATGATGTGATCAAGTTTTCCACATAGCATTTGGGTGGTACAACCCATGAATGGTGGTACCATGGATTGGTTACACTAGACCAAAAATTAATCACCACCTATGATTAGTTCACAAATAAAATCATCCAATTATTTAAAAAAAAATATCCTAAATTACACTTTAGAGAGCTTTCTTAGTCAAAGAAATATAGTTATGTTGACACTTACATTTTAGAGTTTCAGAGGCTTTCAATTATGGTGCCAAAAATTATAGAGAGGAGATTTATAGTTATCTTTAGTGAGGGGACAATGGATCCAATTAGGGGATGGGTGAAGGAATTTGACCCACCATATTTATAGGAGGCCATAGGGAAAGAAAGGAGCATGGAGCTTTCTGCCCCTAGGAATAAATTTCAATCAATGACCTTCTAGCAAAAGAAAGATAAAAAAAATTCCAAAAAGATACAAATCAAATCAAGAAGACATCATCTAGAATGGATGAAAAGGTCCTAAATGACTTGAGAAAAAAATTGTGTTTCAAATGCAAGGAACCTTTGGACCCAAGTCATAAATGTTTATTTAAGGGCAAGGCTCACCAAATAGAGTACTATTTAGTTGATGAATCAATGAAAAAAAAACTAGACTTGCAATTAGGAATTGAAGGATAAAGAGAAGGAAAAGTCATTAGAAGAGTTAGAGAAGGTGAACGAAAGTGGAGGCACTCTTTCCCAACTTTCTAGCTTTAAAAAAAATGAGTCTTTCTAAATTCATGGAGTCCTTAGAGGGAAACGAGTAGTGGCTTTAATTGATATAGGAGATATGCATAATTTTATTGATGAGGGAGAAATGGATCATAGAGGACTCAAAATGAAAGAGATGGATCTATTTAAGGTTATGGTAGTTGATAGTTGGGTGATTATGAAGTCAAGGGTGAATTCTATGTAGTTATCATTGGAGATATAGATGCAGTATTGGCCATACAATAGTTGTGATCTTTGGGGAAAATTACTTCAAATATTTAGACCATGGAGTTGAAATTTAAATCAAAAGGGAAGAAGGTAGTCTTGAGAGGGATGTCTAATGGAGGGCCATGATTTGTCTCCTAATGCAGAGCCAGGGGCAGGTTTACAGGTTTCTCCAAAGTATTAGGTTTTTTCTTGCTTGTTCACTCATTTGACTCCAAGTTTCATTCACAAGAAACATGTTTCTTCAAGGGCTAAAAGAAACCAAAAGTGGAGTTAAGACCCAAATCACTTACTGAACCCCTAACACACCCTGAACATCATGAAAATGACATTTTTAGGCCAATACAAGTCCCCAAGGACACTAACTCTTCACTTTTTCCATCACTCACCTTCAATAAGCCTATTTGCTTGTACCATTCCCAAGAGACAAAAATAGACACAATTTCCAAATGAAGTGGAAACCCAAAAAACCAAACATAGTTTCAAGTACCCTTTTCAACTCTTCAACATATTAAGAAACCACATAAGGTTATTTTGAAAAGTATCCTTCTAATTTTGACTTTCCCGCTGCCACAAGGCCTAATTAGGCTAGTTTTCAAGAAGGTTTATTGGTTATATATACTCCTGGTCTCAAATATCTTCACAAACACCTTGAAAACTTCATTTAGAGCCTGCACATTTTCACCAAACCATTTTCCACACTTTCCCAATGCTTTTTCATCAAACCCTAACTTCTAGCCATCCTTTCATGCCTAAAAACCATGAAATTTCATCTAGGGCATCACCCAATCAACTCCTAACTCTATCCCTTTCCCTTGCAACTTGGTAAACACAAAATAAACCTAATATACCTCCATTCCACTGAGTTTGACAAGATTTGAACAATGGAATAGATATTTCTACATTTTTCTTTCTTTCAACCTTGTTAGACTAGGGTTTCTAACCTGTTTGAAGTAAAATGGCAATAAAAACCTCAAAGCTTAATGAAAATAAGTAAGACCAACACCAAAAGAAAGATAATTCAATTCTCCATCTAATGCAATCAATCTTAATTCATGAAACCCCAGTACAAAATTGTACAATACTCTGGAACATAAAGAAACATTAGAAAACTGTAGAAAAATAGGGGTTTTATTGAATTCACTCCAAAATACAAGTCACCAACCTTGGGCTCGCCTTCTCAAGGAAATTAAACATATTACATTAGTTTTCTAACTTCCCTTTGAATTCCAATGACCAAAAGCCTCCTTTCCCACCAATGACCCTTCATATTCCCCTTTTTTTGCATATTTTACAATTTTGCAACAAAGACAACATTTGCAAAGTTGACAACTTAACCCCACAAACCACCTAGCAACCTAATAAATGAATCAAAACACATGTGCCATGGTAAATATGACCTT
This sequence comes from Sequoia sempervirens, assembly GCA_007258455.2. Lineage (NCBI taxonomy): Eukaryota > Viridiplantae > Streptophyta > Pinopsida > Cupressales > Cupressaceae > Sequoia > Sequoia sempervirens. The sequence continues at coordinate 230,535 of VDFB02005760.1, read as the reverse complement.
ACTACCAAAAGAGAACACAACCATCAAACCAAAATGAAAAAATTGCCTCATAGAGGCAAGTAATCAACCAGGTGCTCCTGCACCACCTTCAAATATATAGGTAGGTTGATTAGACATGATTAGATTGATTGGGAAACAAAATAAATTATTATTCCTATGATCATAGAGTAGGAAAAGAGGAGTTATCATCTAGATGTGCAAGCACTGCTAACCAAGTGAAGCAAGGTTTTCAACAGTATACCTCTAAGTAGGCTTCTATATAGAGACATTGAGTACATGATAGATTTGGAGCAGGGTACTAAACCTATTATTCCCAACCTCTACAGGAATCCTAAGAGATATAAGGATGATATCAAGAAAGGAACTAAGGAGCTTCTAGAGATGGTACATATTCAACCTAGTAATAGCCTATTTTCTTCTTCAGTTGTGTTGGTTAAGAAAAAATATGGGACCGTGCAAATGTGCATTGACTAAAGGGGTTTGAATAAGAAGATTATAAAAAATAGGTACCACATTCCACATATTGATGAGCTCATAGATTAGCTACATGGAATTGTGTACTTCTCTAAGATAGATTTGAGATCTAGATATAGAGAAGATAGAATCTATAGGCCACTTTGGTCACTTTGAATATTTATGTATGCCCTTTTTTTACCAACACCCTTGCCACATTTCAGTCTTGCATGAATCAGATGTTTCAAAAGGAGCTTTATAATTTTGTTTTGATATTTTTTAATGACATCTTGATTTATAGTAGGACATGGAAGGAACACATGAAGCATTTAGATGAGGTTTTGATAATTCTTGAGGAAGAGTGTTTATATTCTAAGGAGTAAAAATGTGAATTTGGGATGACAAATATTCTATATCTTGGCCACATAATCTACTCTAAGGGAGTTAGTGTTGATTGAAAGAAAATAAAATTAATTTTAGATTAGAATCCACTAAAAAATCTCACTTGAAGATATTTTTTGGGATTTGTGGCTTCTACAAGATATTTGTTAAGGGTTTTTCATAGTTGGCTACTCCACTCACAAATCCCACTAAAAAGGGAGCCTTCACATGGTTTGATTCAACACATAAATAATTTGATCATTTTAAGAAAATTGTGAGCACATGCCTTGTATTAGCTATTCTTGAATTCTCCAAGCCATTTGAGCTTGAATGTGATGCATCCAATGATGGTATAGTTTTTTTCCTAATGAAAATAAGCACCCCATTTCCTATGAGATCAAGAAGTTGAGAAGTGGAGAGAGAAGCTACTCAATCTATAATAAGGAGATATTTGCAAGCATGCATGCTTTGGCCAAGTTCGGGGAATACCTTGTGGAGGTAAGTTCATTGTCAAAATAGATCACAATACCCTTAAGTATTTTTAAATCAAAAGGATCTTAATGAAAAGAAGCAAAAGTGGGTAGATAAGCTACAAGATTATGATTTGGAATTGAACATGTCAAGGGGAATAGAAATACAGTGGTTGATGCATTATCAATAAGGCCACATTTTTGTTCATTTATAGACATTGCAACTAATTGGAAAGAACAAATTCTTTTGGAGTATGCTAAGAACTCACTTGCCAATAGTGTTTTGGATGGTACTTTACATGATGGTAGGTATAAGGTAATGGATGAACTCATACTTTATAATAAAAAAAGTGTTTTTGGTACTTGAATCAGGGCTCAAGATAATGATTATGAGTATATTTTATGATGCACCTATGGCTGGTCACTATGGTTTCTACAAGACTTACAGGAAGATCCGAGAAATATTCTCTTGGAAAGGGCTTAAAAATGAATTACTTAAGTATGTTAGAGACTTTCCTACATGAGGATACTTATCCTATTGGTTTGTTGCAACCCCTACCCATTCCCAATAAAAAATGGGAAAGTATCTCTATGGATTTCATTACAGGTCTTCCCAAAGTGCAAGGTCAAGATAACATCTATGTTGTTATTGGTAGATTGATGAAATTTTCACACTTTTTTTCTATTTCTATAGTGTTTACAGTAGAACAAGTGATTTTTTATTTTTTAGAGAGGTGTTTAGGTTATATGGGATGCCTAAAAACATTGCTAGTGTTAGGAACATAAATTTCTTGAGTTTATTTTTGTAGGATTTTTTTCAGATTAAGTGGGATTGAGCCCACTCTCAACACTAGTTACCACCCACAGACTGATGAGAAAAAAATTCAATAAGTGGGTATAAGAATACCTTCAAAACTATGTATCAGGGTAGTAGAAGGAATGGATGAAATGGATGCATTTGGGTGAGTATTGTTACAATTCCACCTATAACATGTCTATCAAGATGACTCCTTTCATGGCATTACATGGGTATGAATATACTAGCTTTATTTTTTTTGGTGATAATAGGGTGCCTAAGGCTAAGGATTTGTTGCAGTAGAGTCAAGACATAATGAAAATTTTGAAAGAAAGCCTCTAACATGCTCAAAATCAATAAAATTTGCATGCAAACCAACACCACATAGAGATTACATTTGAGTTGGGTAATATGGAATATTTGAGATTACAGCTCTATAGGAAATCCACTCTCAAAAAGAGTGGATCAGAGAAGTTGAAGCCACAGTTTTATGATCCATTCAAGATCTCCAAGAGGATTGGATAAGTAACATTTAAGTTGGAGATACCTAAGAGTAGTTACACAATGCATTCCACATATCTCACCTCAAGAAGGCTCTTGGACATAATGTTGTTCCCTTTTCTAAGTTTCAACTTTTGGATGAAGAAGGGAAGCTTGTGTTGGTTCTATAGGTAATGATTGATTACATGGAATGTACTTTGAGGAAGACGACCATCAAGGAGAAGTGGAAGAACCTACTCATGGAGGATGATAATAGGGAGAGAAAAAATTACATCTGTATTTGATATTTCTTGGGGACAAGAAATTCTAGGGAGAGAAGATCGTAATGTCCCCTTCTCAAGCCTAGTCAGTATGGTGACTGCTAACCTATCTCTTGAGTCCCATGGGCTAGTTGGAAGTGGTATGGGAACACCAAAGATCTTGGAGAGCTTGGTTTTGGTTGTTCTTGGAATTTTTTGGTGGCATTGAGCTCAATTGGTGACATGGATTGTAGTGATGCTTTCATAAACACTTTTGGCTTCTTGGGTTGTTCTCCACACTTCTTGGAGGCACACCTATTTTTAATAAGTCCCAAAGTTGGAACCTATCGTCATCCCTCAACTTCAGTTACTCCATGGCATGATAAATTTTGATTTTTGGTGCCTTGATAGTCCTTTCCACAAATTAGGTGGAGTATTTTAATTATACACTTAATTTTTCAATGTTTAATGTCAAATAGTTCACTTAAGCGTTTTAATCTATAAAGTTTCTTTATGTCCCCCTCAAAAGTGGATTCTTAGGGAATTATGAGGTGTATTTGCACATAAAGTTTATTTTAATGTATTGAAAGGAAATTTGAGGGAAAAATGAATTATTTTAAAATTTAAAATTGCTCTTTTCCCTCTATAAAGCTATAAAAGGAGTTTTGGGCTCTCATTTCTCATATACTGAAGATTACACATAATAAAAAATTTGTAGATTGAACTTGTGAGTTCTTCCAAGGATTGATTGAGGATGAAAACTCTCTTTTGGTTACTGGTTTCAGATTTGAGAGATGAACCCTAGCTGGTTTGGAGTGATTCTACTTAGGAATCACCATTATTTTCATTGTGTTTATAGATTTAGGATTTTAGAAAGTGAAAATATTTGAAGCTTTTTGTTGCAAACTTTTGGGACTGAGTTTAGTGTTAATTTTTTGAAGGTATGAGTGTGTTTAATACATTTCTAGATTGTCCCTTTTTGGTCATACAATTTGGTCAAATTGGAGTTTACCCTAGCTAGACTGTACCATCCAATTCTTGTAGAGAATTGGAGTTAATGTTCCAAAATTCATACTAGTTACATTTAAATTCATTCCTCTATGTTGGGAGACCATTTTAGGTGAATATTTTGGGTGTTGTATTTGTTGGATTGAAATTTTTATACAAGGTCATACCAATACAAGGTTTTTTAGGGGTATCATCATTGAGGGATGCACCTAAACCGTTGTTGTCAAATGATGTTTGTAGGTGATATAGCATTGAGTCAAATTAATTTGAAGGAATAATATATTAAGTTCTATGTTGCCTCTCCCTCTGGTGCCATAGTTCATTCATTGTACAAGTTTGAAAATTAAAAAAATCATATCTCTATTTGCATTTTCCCTTAGTAGTTGAGTGAGTTTAAGGTTGCTAGGGTGGTTTATGGAATTTGGTGATAGTTTTCATTTTTTCCTTGGAATTTTTTGAGGCATTAAAGGATTCCATACAATTCCAAATGTGACTAAAAGTGCATGACGAGTCTATTTTCTAACTTTGATTGGTGATTAGAGGTCATTTAGCATTTTTTGGGTTTATTTGATGTTGATCTATGCTTTTAGGATGTTTCTAATGCATGACAGGTGGTGGATTTGAAGGTCTTTCATGGTTGTTAAGCCCTATAATTAAGGTATTTCAGACTTTCAACTTTGTATTAGTATTTAGTAGATCTATAGCTCACTATTTTCTTACGTTCTGAGAGTTACTGAGGTTGATGAAAGTTCCTACTTTTGTTTACCATCATTGGGAAGTATTCTCCGCTGGTTGGAATAAGTGTTTGATGACTTCCCTAGCTGCCAAGACATACGTTATATGCACATGCACAACAGACTTGCTGGTGCAACCACAGTAGGAGGGTCCTCAAAGAGAACAATCCAGACCATGCAACAAGAGTCACACAATGGAAGCAACACATAAATTAGAGGCAAATGCAGATTCAAACATTCTCATTAACAAAAATATCAATTACAATCGGTCGACAACATTCGGGCTTGCAAATTTGGCTCACAAGCCTAATATAACATGTTCAAAATTACAACATTCCTATGTGCTCCTCAATGCAAGCGAAAATATTACATATCCAATCTATATCCTAACTTCCCTTCTTTCTAATGATTGATTAAAATGTTTGATATTACATCTTGAGATCTAGAATCATCTGCGTTGGCCAAAGATCATTACAATCTCCAATGAAAGAAAATGTAACATGTGCATGAATAGGTCGGCCTCAAATTTTAATTACTCCTTAGTGAATGCATATGATGAAGTGTGGACCTATAATTAAGGTCAGGGATACTCCACGAAACAATTAAAATCACACCATAAGGATCTGCAAGTTATGGGAAAGATCCACGAGCGATCAAACTAGCCATTAGGCTTGAAAATTATTCTAGTGTCGGTTCAAGAAACCGCCACTAAATCTGGAAGCGATAACTTTCTGGAAAAAGATCCAATCACACTCAAATCTTGGAATAAGGAAAATGAACATGTCCACAATGAAAATATAGATCCATAGGGTCTGGTGAGCAAATATGATGAACCCACCAACATGAACTGAGCAAGAACAGAACAAGGACAAAAACTGAAAGATTTTTTTTTTTTTGTTTGGTTGATGCAAGATTGCCAAGAACCAAGGATGCTCTTGCATCACCTGCAACATCATCTACAATAGTTTGAACTAAGTATTCTAGACCTACCAAGATCCTAACATCTAATAAAGTTGAGGTAATTTCATTTTTACTTGCACGTTAAATGATAATTCAATGTAATAACTTGGCCATTTTGGTTTTATTTTTCCAGTATCAGTCCAACTATATTTTGTATCAATATTTATGATCACAAAGTTACATTGGAAATAAATTAATGATCAAGTTTAGGATTGTAAAATCAAAAAAAAAATTATAGGGTGGTTATTACATACAATCTCATAAACTATAATCAGTTTTACATATCAAATTATTCTCACAGTGCTCAAGTTTAATCCTAAATGTCTTAAATTCAATGAACATATATTTTAGAGACTACATAAAGTTTGAGTCATTCTTCAAATCGAAAGAATTTATTATTTATATATACTCATTAAGTTATCTATTTCACTACACTAGTATTTTTATATTTCATCCTAAATTTTTTATTTTTATGTAAAATAAATTTATAGAATATTATCTCTAGAATAACAAGGTAAAGATAAGGAAAAGTGTGTACCGAAGGTATATTGAATATCATCAGTGTACTTGTAGTTACATGAGATTTATGGTCCCATTCCTAAATAAAAATTAGGAAGCAAGAAGTTAGTTCTTGATAAACTAAATTAAAATATATTATTTGAATTGATGTATTTTACCTTTATTTTTGGTCCTTTTTGTTTTATCTCGTGAATAAATTGTTGATTAGGTTGGAATTTTTGTTTTGCATCAAATTTTTTGTGTACAATACCATCAATAATGACCTTCCCTATATACAAAAACATAATAAACTCATTAGATGTTGAAAAAACAAATATTTTATGAATAATGGCTATATTAATTTTATATTTAAAAAAGAAAATAGTACACATTAAAAAAAGTGGGTGGTAAAAGGCACACCATAAGATTATATGTAGGGTAAATCGAAAATAATAAGATAAACCAAAAAAAAATCCACTTACATGATGAGAGATACACCAATAAGTATGGGGGGCTCAAAATGATCCAATTTGCCACATACATCAATGAGGTAAAAGAAAAAAATGAAGGGACCCAAGTAGTAATTACATATTCTTCTTCATTCTCATCCTCTACAAGTAGGTAAGTGGTACTAACAAGAGAAATATCCAAAGAAAAGCATAGAAACTTTCTAGAATCTAGCCATATAGGATTTCCTTGGTCATAAGGGTAGGATAAGGTTGAAGGTAGGTAGGAGGGTTGTGATCACCCACAAGTAAACCAATCCTCGACTTTTCTAGAGGGTGACTAGGAAGCATGGGAGTAGGAGTCATGACCTCCTTGATCAATCTAACTACATCCACATTAGCATCCATAAGGAGGGGATTGACTTATATGGTAATTGAAGGTTCTAGGACTCTAGCATCACTTATAGATGTGCCACCTCAAATGCAACTTTAGTTTCTTATACATGAATTTACATAAGAATATTGCAACAAATAATAGTTTTGGTATAAAGTGGAAATCAATATTAAAATAGAATAACTAGTAAATATATAAAAAAATATATTTTAAAATGATAAAAAGAATCTCTATACTAAAAGCATGTCAAACCTAGGTAAATGTAGCAAGAATTCTAGGCCAATCACCTACCAAAACAATATGCCATGAGAAAGGTCAGGTTTGAAAGGATTGAAAAATTTAAAAATTTAATTCCAAGCTTATTGAGCTCTAGAGAAAAACCAAAATAGGTTCTTGAGAGTCTATTGTTGTCCATATATAATAGGAAATGAGGATTGAAAACTATTAGATGACTCAATCTAGTACTAAGAGGATGAGCATAATAAAGAATACACCAAGAAAATAAGCAATATTTGGTTCAATTATTGTGGACCAAATAATCTAAAATATGCAATGCTAGGTACCTAGAGAAGACTAGAGGTGTCATTAATGATACAGTTAAGGAACTGATGCAAGATCATCTAATGGTGTAGAGGCAACTTGCATCACCTAAAAAAAATGTTTTCCTTATTTTTCTTTAGTTTTTTGAGTCTCATGATGACACTTAAGGGGTGTAAGATAGTCAAAAGTTTGAAAAGTCCAAAAACAGTAACCTACTATTTTTAGTAAGTTACCTTAAATGGGCATGTATGGACCTAAAAAATTTACCCCAAGGACAGTTGGAATTGAAAATTGTATTTGATGACAAAAGAGTAATCTCAACATTCTCTACCGTTCGGAAGATATTAAGGTTTTGTCTCAATAAATTTCTCTAATACAGTTTAAAACTCAAATTTCAAACCCTTAGAAGACTTAAAAAACTCAAAAATATCTTCAAATCCTTTTTTATATTATAGATCTCTTTGTATTTGAGAGTTTTCCAATGATATATTATAATAGAAAATCTGACACCCAAGTTAAAAGTTATGGCCTTGGTAAGTTGTGATTCCAAAATGTGAATTTCAATCAAATATCTTCTTGGGTGAGAAAATGAACAGCTACACTTTTGAGCACTAAAAAAAAAGGGGAGAGTTGCAATTTTCAGAACATTCTAAGTCATTTTTTGTTGACAATTAAAGGGTTGAATGGAGGTTACATGAGGTGGCTCCATTAGTGTAGATTGTGTCTTTGAATTTTAGAGTTTTCTTAGAGAGTTGAATTTCTTTGTAGTGAGATATGCCCATGTGGTTGTAGCATTATAACTTTTGACTTTATAATTTCATTTTATGAAAGAAATCAAAAGTGGGTTGTTTTCCTTCTTGTATTTTCTATGTTAATATTTTTTGTTGCGTTGTGTTATGTGTGTTAGGTGCAATAGCTCCTCATCAAGAACCATGTGAAGATAGGTTGAAAGATAAGAATATTCCTTGTGAGGTCTATAATTATGAATCAACATGTTTGGATACCATTTCTAATCAATCCACCAAGGAAATATTCTAACCCCAAATTTGTGAAGCATATTAGGAGAAAATAAATTAATAATTATTTAATAAGTCTCAAAATCATAATTGAAGAGCCTAAATTCCACTTAAGACTCTAACCAAGAAAGTAAATTTTTGGTGATCTTGGAGAAGAGGTCTATCAGAGTCTTCATTCCCTTTTTATAAAATTTCAAATCATGCTTTCATAAGAATAATTCTTAATAGGAAAGAATTAGAGATCACCAATTACCTATTGATTAATAGATAACCCATTGTCAAAGTCATTGTCTTCCCACATAAGCCATTATTTGATGGATTCCAAAGCTTTCTAGATGATTTTGAAGACAAAGTTTCCCTAGAAATGAATATTGCTTCATGATATGAAGAATATGAATCCAAATACCCTTCCAGGTTGGGAACCCAATAGGCATGCCAAAGGAAATGTCATGTCAAATCAATATTTTGTAGGTTTCATTTCATTCAAGGGCTATAATAATAGATTCTACACATCAGGCTAAACCTTGGTGTCAAATTGAAACCAACCATAGGCCTCCATAATCATGAGGAAGACAATAATATTCCTAAGAAAATGGTGAAATACTTTATTATTATTGTGAATGCAAGTATTTTCTATCCTAAATATGCAAAAATAAACTAAGAATGCAAGAATAAAAACACAAGATCACCTCAAATGATTAGCCTAAGGAAGAAAACACAAAAGAAAGATTAAAAAAAAGACAATAATTATACCTTTTGTGTTGACTCCTTGGTTGGCCCTTGATGTTGTTGAAGATATGTGCTCCTTGGATGGCTTTGTAATGAAGATGAGTGCAAAATGAACAATGTGGATGCAATGAGGATGATAATATGAACTAATACAAGTGCTACAATGCAAGAGGATGGCTTGGAAATGGCTTACAAATTTGAGAGCATAAGGGTGCAAAATGACTAAGTTATGCAAATGCATTATAAGAGGGGGTATTTATAGAAGAATTTGAATTCTCTAAAGAATTCAACGGTCAATATTGTGCCACCATGGCCAAGATGAAGGGCTATGGTGAGTTAAAGACTCACAAGACCTCACATCTTGACATGTGGAGGGTGAAGTGGCCAAGGATGTGATGAGGTGTAAGTGAGGTGGAATAAAGACAAATGATGTGGAAGAAGGACATGTACCTTGAAAGTACATTGGGAGATGACAAGATTTTCTCAAAAAGGAACTTCTTGTCCCCAAGTGAGAATGAAAGTGACACTTGAGGAATTTTAGAATTCCTCAAAAATCTCCATGGGGAAGAGGAAAGTAGTTGGAGAAATAAATGTGAATTAAAAATTCACATGATTGGAAGAATCTAGTGGATAAGACAAGGTTCCCAAAATAGTGGGATTTTGACACATGTGGGTGATGTGACAAGTCAAAGGTTTTAGAAGATTTACACATATGTGAGTGATGTGACAAGTCAAAGGTTCTAGAACTTGCATGGGAATAAGGAGCCTTGAAAGGATAAATGTGAATTAAAAATTCACATGGGGAAGAGAGGAGTCTTGGGTGAATAAATGTGAATTAAAAATTCACATGGGAAAGAGGGTCAATGCTAAATGTGGAACATGTATAGGCTGACCAAAAAGGTATCCTAAATGTGGTAAGTTGATTTGATTAAGGTTGTGCAAATACATGGTTAAGGAAATTAATAAAGGATTAGAAGCAAGTGGGAAAAGCTGGAGGATGTGACATTAATCTCTAATTAAGGGTGTGCATATCCTAATCATGAATTAATTAAATTAATCCAAATTAGAAGAGGATTATGGAGTATGTGACAAGGAGAGATAAAAAGGAAGAATTTAAAAATTGATTTAAAAAGATCAAATGACTAAATTAAATAAATTGACATGTTTATTTAATTTAGAGAAGAAAAGGTGTAAGGTAAAGTATTTAATTGTAAAATTAAATACTTTAGGTAGAAAGATGAGATATTAATTAAATAAATCATTTAATTAATATTGACAAAATAGATGAATAGAGTAGACAATTTTGACCATATGGAAGTGGTCAAATTTGGATGTCTACAATTTTCCCCTCTTCGAAATATTGTTAGAATAACAGTGTTTCGAAGAAAAGAAAATGCAGATGAATCCATAGAGGAGGTGACTAGAAAATGATGCCCCAACACGGGAGATGTGTGAGCTGCCCAAATGGAGGGGAATGACAAGAGATGCCCCAATCTTGTGAGGGAATGATCATGACGGAGGAATGGGGAAAATGGTAGGGTATGCCCCCTCGAGAGGGCGGTTAGGGAAGAAAAAGGGGCCCAAGGAAACTTCTCCATATGAGAAAATGAATGGCACAGTTGGATAGAGGGCAAAAAACTAGGTAGGTTTGACTTTTGAACAGAGTTGATTGGACGTATGGTTTGCAAATGGCGGCCCCAGGCAATTGGAGGAAAAAAAGTTTAAATAAAAGGTAAAAAAATACCCTTTATTCTAAAAAGGTTAGAAAGGAGGGAAAAAGTTATATAAGGTAATTTTAGTAATTACCACTCCTCATTTGCATTGTAGCAGTTGAGAGAGAGAGAGAAGAGAAGAGGAAAAGGATGGAGAGCCACGATGCCAGAGGATTATGACTAAGATATTATCCACTGAGAGGATGAGGTGTGGAGATTTTACCATGATTGCGCAGTCCCACGCCAGGTTAGAAACAAAACCCTTTCTAGTATTTTAAGCATTTTAATATATTTTTTAAGTTTTATGCATATTTTAAAAGTTGGGTTTTGTTGTCGGGGTAGGGTAGGAGAATGGGTTAGAGGAAAATTTTTGGTTTTCTGCAAAGTGGGTTGAAAAAAATAGGTAGTTAGAAGGGTTCCTGGGGGTGGATCTACCATGGGATGGGGTGGGTTCGCCCTAGACAAGGGAAGGTCCGCCCCTTGCCAAGGTGAGTCTTCCCCATGGTGGGGCAGGTCCGCCTCATGCCAGGGCTCGTTCACCCCGCACTGAGGTGTGTCCACCCCACGTGGGGGAAAGTCCACCCCATGTCAGGGTGCACCTGCCCCGAACAGGGCGGGTCCACTTTGGACGAGGGCAGGTCCACCCACTGACTAGGGCGGGTCCACCCAAAACTAGGGGGAACCCAGGGAGAGAGAGAAGAATTGAAAGAAAAAAGAAGAGAAGAGAAAAAAGAGATTAGGAAAATGATGTCCCAGAACCGAGAATGAAATGGACTGACATGCAGGGTATGATGGATGCAGAGTTTTGATTCACTGCGGACCCATGAGAGACACTCAGACGTGATGGCGGTGACTATAGTGGCTATGAATGGAGTAGATAACCATGCATTGGCAGAGGCTAGATTACTACACTTATTAGGCTACCTGAGGATCAAAGCACATCGGTCCATGTTGATAGCGCTCATAGAGCGATGGAGTTCAACAACATCGACATTCCATCTTCCGACGAGGGAGATGATAGTGACACTAGAGGATGTATGGTGCATTCTAAGGCTTCCCCTAGCAGGGCATCTAGTGAGTGAGGTGGTATCGACAAGGGTTGCGCTAGATCACACCATAGGGGTGTTGTTTGGACGAGACAATCTGCCCGTGCAAAAAGGGCAGTTAGATGTGGATCGATGTTTGTCACTGAGGGTGCCACCACTACCACTTTTTCTGTGTGGATGATTAGTGGGATATTGCTATCAGATAGAAGTAGATGCTTCATTAGTTTACGGTATATGGAGGTGATCCAACATATTGTTGAAGGGCAAGAGGGACAGTTTTCTTGGGGCACATGTGTACTAGCGCATCTGTACAGAGATATGCATGTGATCTGTTATCGAGAGGCACTGAGTGTGACACATGTGACTTTATTACAGGTATGGGCCTGGGAGCATATTAGTATTTCTAGACTATTAGTGGTGAGGAGAGGACGGGTGGAGGAGACAACGTCTATAGCCTGGTGGTACGGGTAGGATGAAGGTTGGGTTTGGCGTTATGAGATGCAGGGGGATATGGACGGATGGAGGAGAGTCTTTGATGACTTGCGAGAGGAGCACATCGTATGGCATCCATACATGTTTTGTCAATTTACAAGATGGAGGGATGATGAGGTGAGACAACGAGACTATTTTGCATCCAGATGCTTCTTAGTTGGGAGTTAGTCTCGCATAGTAGAGGCGCACAGGCCAGATAGAGTGACTCGGCAGTTTGGGGTGGTACAGGATATTCTGGTGGGTCCTGACATGTTTCGACGGATCAACCGAGAGTGGCCATGGGGGGAGCCGATCTCATCGAGATTTTCCAGAGATCACTAGGAGATGTTATTTCTGGTGGCATATCTAGGGAGAGTTGTTGGTGAGGTAGATGCAGGGGTGACAGTGCGATATGCCAGGTGGTTCTGCAACTGCTAGTGGGATAGGATTACACTGGAGCAGCCCATTGTCGGGGCCATAGGATTTGGATTAGATGAGCGATGATTGGCTAGTGAGGGCAGAGAGAGGAGGGGACAACAGCGGAGAGGACAGGAGGCAGCCTGCGTGGGAGGATGCAGGGGTTGCAGGACAATAGGGTGGAGGACAGGGTGAGATCAGGGTCATAGGATAGTCAGAGAGGATGAGGAGGGCGAGGAGACAATAGAGGAGGCATAGATTGAGGATGGATGTAGGGGAGGATATGGATGCAACATAGTCGGGCAATGGGAGGGGGCCAGAGGATGCAACACGACAAACAGAGGAGAGGGGGCCGAGGGTGGAGATGTTGGATGTGCCTGAGGTGGAGGTGGGAGCGATGGGACAATAGATGGGTGTAGGGAGTAGAGTATAGTTGAGGAGAGTGTGGGTGAGGAGGAGGGTTGGGCAAGAGGATGTAGGGGCTATAGGTCAGCAGGATGGAGGACAGGGCAAGACTGGGGCTGGAGGACAACCATGTAGGGCAACGAGGAGTAAACGATGGAGGGGGGCCCAGACAGATATCAGAGCTGAGCAGGAGTCCCATGAGCCAAAGATGGGGATGAGTGAGGAGAGAGAGGAGCTTGAGGGGGAGGTGAGATTTGTAGGATGGCAGATGAGGGTTGGGCGGAGAGGATAGCCAAGGAGAGTTCAGGTGACTATCAGGGTGGAGCAGGGGCATGATGAGACGAGGTCGGATGCTATGGATGTTGATGTTCATATGGTGGAGTCGTTGGAAGTGGTACTAGGTGCACCAGCTGAGGATCCTGTTGTATTATTCAGGGGGGCCTAGGTGAGGCTACGGATGATAGAGCAAAGACTGAGGATTGCAAAGGAAGAGTTGTGCAGAGTCTAGGCATAGGGAAAGAGGGATTACGAGTTCATTGTGGATCACCTGACCTCATAGGTATAGGATGTGAAGAGGGAGAGAGATAAGCTACGAGTAGAGATGGAGGGAGTATGAGGTGAGCTAGCTAGAGTGACCTGGGAGTGAGACAAACTATAGGTAGCAATGACTATAGCATAGGCCAGAGGACAACAAGAGCCCAGAGGGGCAGCAGATCAAGGTCCAACAGAGGGGGTCTCAGCAGAGGATTGGGAGCAGGCCGAGAGGGAGATGGAGGATTTGAGGGTACAGGTGGTAGGACTACTGAGGGAGAGGATGGAGCTCCAGGATAGGGTTTCTACAACAAATACAACACTTGGGGATACAAGGGCAAGGGTGGAGGCAGTAGAGGCTCGATTAGAGATTGTGTAGAGAGAGAGGGACATGGTGCATACAGAGGTGCAGGCCCTCACATGTGATGCAGGAGGAGATGAATAGGGCCACAGAGCAGGTGCATACTTTACAGGGGGAGAGGGATGTAGCAGTGGCTTGAGCAAAGAGCGCAAAGAGAGATGTGACACAGGGCTGGTCATAGGCAGTACAGCGTGAGGGGGGTGAGACAGGGTTAGAGGTACAGAGATTGCAGGCACAGATATAGGATATGCAGGTACAAATGCAGGATGAGAGAGATAGGGCCACAAAGTAGATATCATGGTTGGCATCAAAGAGAGATCAGCTAAGGTTGGCACAGGATGCATGGACACAGGAGCGGGGTACCATTAGCAGAGATCAAGATAGATACAGCCATGAGCAAAATGTCGCTAGATATCCGGCCACAAAGAGTTCTGAGTACATGAGAGAGGCGACCTACTGGATGTTTGCTTATCATCATGTGGTTCTAGATCCAGTGTAGCACACATTTCAGTATGTATGACAGGCTCCTCGGATGCCCATGCCATCCCAGACATTAGGGACGCATACCCGAGGATACAGTGAGTTGCAGGGGACCCTTTCTCGTATGGGACCGATGCTCGACTCTCCACAGAGGTCAGATGTGGGAAGCTCATTTGGTAGATGAGGGGATACCAGATTTTGATAGGTGCAGGATGGATAGTACAAAGTTTTTGATATAGATTTTTGTACTGATACTTTATTTTGTGATTATGTTGTATACAATAGATATGTACTTTTGTGATATCGATGGACATTATTATGGACTATGTGATGAATGTATGATTTTAACATTTATATGATATGTGACAACCCTTATTGACACCATGTTATCTATATGATGGATGATTCTATTTATGCATATGTGTATGTGTATGATTTTATGATGTGTGATCACGATTATTTGTACATGTTTATGATGTTAGATGTTGACACATTAACGTTTGCAATGCAGGATGTGATGTATGTTTTCATGATTTTATGGATGATGCATACGGACTTAACATTTTGTGATGCAGGTGGTGATGCATGTAATGTGTTAATGATATAATATGGAAATGTATGGAAATGAATCTAAGATGCTATAGAATAACTAATCATGATTAATTTAAACAACTTAAGATAATAATGCAATGAACCAATAATGCAACATAAATGTCAATAAGGACTTACCTAAGAATGTGGGTGGATGGTGTGAAATTTGCACCTATCGAAAACCATTGATATCCTGGGAAGAATGGGAGAAAGAGAAGGTGAATATTTGCACAACCAAAATCATAAGTTGATGGATAGGGATGAATGCAACAAAATTGATTTATGAAATGCAATCCTAATTCAAATTTGCCATCTTTGGAGCACTAATTTTTACTATAGCATAAGACACCATGTGCCAAGGTATATATAAAAACCAAGGAAAGTTAGTATCTAATGCATAGAACAAACACAACAAACAAGGTTATCCCAATGCCCCTAAAGTGATAGAGACTTTGGTTGGGCCAGGAATTAGGATAACTACAAGCATAAAGGGATGTCCCAGCATAAAAAAAGATCTTCAAGATCATGGTGGGTACTACGTGGGACAACCCAGCAGACAACAACAGTAAATGATCAAGATATGCCCCTATGTTAACCCATCAAAACACACCATAATATGATAGATCATGGTGACCTTGATTAGTTGGAATAGGGAGCTTAAACAATAAACAAAAGACAAAAGTATTAAAAGATCACAATCAAGTTCAAATGTCCTTTGCCATAGGATCAAGAGGATGGATGGGGTTGATGAGGTCTGTTAGGATGTTGAGACCGATTATGGATACTAAACTAAGATGACCCACACGATGCAAGATTTTTGATACTAATAAGATCTTCTGATACTAGAGGATCATGTTTGTGACGAACCAACTGGATAAGGGCATACTTGACAACATAACATAAGAGACTAGACAGAAGAATGACACAAGACTAACACACCCTAACGACCTAGGGGCTTGGGGGTTGATCAAAGATTAGCCTTGCCTACGTGAAAGCGCAGAGCCCTTGTAGTTCAAGAAAAGACCATGGATAAAAGCGGAAAGAGGACCAATGGAGGTCAATGATGAAAGACACAACTGAAAAATGCCCCGGGAGAGGATCAAATGATCAACCTTGCCTACGTGAAAGTGCAAGGGCAACGTACTTCGGAAAAGACCAGTGATGACCGACTATGGATAAGAGTGCAAAGGGGATGATGGAGACAGATGATGGATGACCGAAATGAGATGATAAAAAATGACCCGAGGGCGGATCAAATGATCAACCTTGCCTACGTGAAAGCTCAGAGCCCTTGTAGTTCAAGAAAAGACCATGCATAAAAGCGGAAAGAGGACCAATGTAGGCCGATGATGAAAGACACGACTGACAAATGCCCCAGGGGAGGATCAAATGATCAACCTTGCCTACGTGAAAGCCCAGGGGAAGCATAGTTTGGAAAAGAAAAGCGATGACCAACTATGGATAAGAGTGCAAAGGGGATGATGGAGACAAATGATGGATGACAAAAATGAGATGGTCAAAAATGCCCCAGGGGTGGATCAAATGATCAACCTTGCTTATGTGAAAGTGCAGGGGTAATGTAGTTCGACAAAGACCAAAGAGACCAACATGACCGAATGAGATCTAAGTGGAGACTGACACAATGACAAACCCTAGATGATGACAAACTGACAAGGAAACCAGACGAATGACACAAGCTCAAATGAGGATAAAAGCTCAGGATGACTAATAGCGGATAATCGTCCAATGCTCAATCAAAACATACCAAGTGGCCAAGGTCAGGATGTGGATGAAGTGATAGGATAGGATAGGATATGGAGACATGCAATAACTAGGACACAAGGTAGATAATGATTAAGCTCTCTACGGATGATGCCTGTTACTAGGTTTTCACCAATCGTACTTATCCAAGGCGCCACCAAGGGTGGTTTTCACCATAGGACGAACTTATTTCTCTTTACTATTTTTTGATTTTTTTGATTTTTTAATTTTTTTGTATTTTTAGATTATGGCAAGATAGGAGGACCCAACTGATTTAAGTGTAAAACCTCTTCAAGTGCATTATGTTGATAGGCTCTTTGAGGGGTTCCCTTCAGGTGTGGCAAGCTGATAAGAACCTGATCCATATTTTGTTGTGATAACATAAGGACCCAACCAATTAGGTTCAAACTTCCCCTTCTTGTCTTGGTCATGTTGTGTACATTAATTTTCTTTAAGAACTAGATCTCTAATGTTAAATTGGTAGGGTCAGACTTTCTTGTTATAAATCCTCTTGAGACAATTCTGATACACCTGAAGGTGATTGTATGCTCTGGTTCTTTTTCATCTAGAAGCTCCAATTGGGCAAGGCAAGCAACATGTGCTTCTTCTTCGGTGATGAGATTCTTTAAAGATATTCTTAGAGATGGGATTTAAACACCATAGACTAGGGAAAATGGAGTGGCACCAGCGGGAGTGTGGATGGATGTGCGGTAAGCCCAAAGGGAGGGGTGGATGTGGAGGTTCCAATCTTGGCCAATAATGTTAACAACCTTTTTCAAGATTTTGATCAGATTCTTGTTAGTGGTTTCCGCCTGTCCATTATCTTGGGGATAGTAAGGTGTGGACCACCGGTGTAGGATATGAAAGGTGTTACAAAGCTCTTTTATAGCCTAATTTTTGAATGGTTTACCAAAAGTCAGAGATGAAAGTGGAGGGGATTTTGTATCTGTAGATGATATGGTAGAGGATGAACTTGGAGATCTGAGTACCCATTATTTGGGAGAGTGGTATGGCTTCCACCCACTTAGTGAAGTACTTAGTGGCAGTGATAATGAAGGTGTGGCCATCAGAAGATGGAGGATATATCTTGCCCATTAAATCAAAACCCCACTGAGAAAAGGGCCATGGTGTTACAATAGGTTGCAGATCTTGAGCAGGAGCATGTATTAGGTCTGCATGTTGTTGGTAAGGTAAACATTTCTTCACAAAGTCACAAGAGTCATGCTCCAATGTAGACCAATAATAACCAGCCCTCAAAATCTTCTTTGCTAAGGCCATGTCGTTTGAGTGGGCATCACAAACACCACTATGTACCTATGTTAACGCAATGTGAGCTTCAACCTTGTTCAAACACCGAAGAAGAGTTTCATCATATCTACGATGATAAGGAGTATCACCTATGATGGTGTAATGGGATGTGCATTGGATGAATGATTTGCATTGATTGCGAGTAAGGCAGTGGGTAAGATGTTGTCGTGGAGATAAGCATAGATTTCATGATACCATGGGGATGCAGGACCTATGATTTTGCACACCATATCACTCACAGGGATATCGTATGTAGGGATTAAAAGTTGTTCAATTAGGAATTCCCATTTTGTTTGATCTTTAGGCATGTCAATCAAGGAACCAATTGTAGCCATTGCATCAACAACTTTGTTATGTATTCTGGGGATTTGGTCAAACTGCATAGAGGTGAAAGATTTCTTAAAGTCATCAACAATGCACTTATAAGGAAGCAACTTCTCATCCTTTGTTAAGAACTCATCATTGACTTGTTTGATGACTAATTGTGAATCGTCAAAGACTCTTAAGTAAGTGATATTCCATTTGATTGTGATTCTAAGGCCAATGAGAAGAGCTTCATACTCTTCTATATTGTTGGTGCACAGAAAGGCGAGTCTGAATGACTTTGGAATATAATCATCTTGGGGGGTGACAAACAAGATACCTACCCTTGATCCGTTATGTGTAAATGAACCATCAAAATATAGTGTCCATGTGGTGGCTTCTGCTACTATAAAGACTTCCTCATCAGGAAATTCCATCACCAAAGGATGTACATTAAGCAAGGGAGCATCGACTAACTGATCTGCTATCACCTGTCCTTTAATGGCCTTCTGATCCACATATTCAATATCAAATTCACTTAGAAGCATGACCCACTTAGCCATTCGACCAATTAAAATTGTTCTAGATAACATGTATTTTAGTGGATCAACCTTGGAGATGAGTTTTACTGGATGGCTGAGCATGTAATGTCAGAGTTTTTGTGAGCTAAAAACCATGACGAGTCAGGCTTTTTCCATTGGAGAATAGTTTAGTTCATAACCAACCAGGGTCTGAATAATGTAATAGATGGCTCTTTCTTTTGATGACTCATCGTGTTGGGCCAGTAATGCCCCTAGTGCCACTAAAGTAGCAGAAATGTACAATAGGAGTGGTTTACCAAGGATTGGTGGCATAAGAATTGGTGGATGAGCCAGATATTTTTTGATCTTATCAAAGCCAAGTTGACATTGTTGATTCCATTTAAAAACGTTATCTTTCTTCAAGAGGTGAGTGAATGACTAACACTTATTGACTAACTAAGCAATGAATCGCCAGATGGATTGAAGTTTATCCTGAAGGCTTCTAAACTGTTTTAGGTTACATGGTGGAGGAAAATCCATGATTTCCTTAACCTTGGCTAGATCCACTTCTATACCTCTCCTGGAGACAATAAAGCCTAACAGTTTTCCTGACGTAACCCCAAATACACACTTCTTCGAATTTAGATGCAACTTGTAGTGCTCTAACCGTTCAAAGATCTTTCTTAGGACTGTGGGGTGTTCTGCTCTAGCTCTCGATTTTCCCAAGAGATCATCAACATAGTCTTCCATGATGATGTGGATAAGATCATGAAAGATGACGGTCATTGCATGCTGATATGTTGCCCCTGCGTTTTTAAGCCCAAAGGGCATAACATTATAGAAAAATGTACCCCAGGGTGTTGTGAAGGTTGTCTTGTGTTGATCTTCGGGCATAATCCTGATTTGATTATATCTAAAAAATCTATCCATGAGGGACAACATCTCGTGTCCTACAGTTAAATCAACCAAAATGTCTATGTTCGGCAAAGGAAAGTCATCTTTAGGACACGCCTTGTTGAGATCTCAGAAGTCTGTACATATTCTGACATCCCCATTAGGTTTGACTACTGGCACAATGTTGGAGATCCATTTAGAGTAGTCAATGGGTCTTATAAATTTGGCTTCCAACAATTTCTCCAATTCTTTCTTGACCAATAGGGCAACTTGAGGGTGCATTTTGCGGAGCTTCTACTTAACTGTTTTTGCATCAGGATGCACATCTAGATGGTGTACAACCAAGGCAGGGTCTAATCTAGGCATGTTTGAATATGCCCATGCGAAATTGATCTTACTTTCCTTGAGGATCGTGGAGATGGTGGAATATTCTTCTTCTGATAATGATTTGGCTACATAGGTGATTTTGGGATCTTCTTCAGTTCCCAAATTGATTTCTTATGTTTCTTCTATCAAGATGGATGATCGTTCAGACCATTGTGTTCCTACAAGGGGAAGATGAACGTCCCCATCTTTCAATGCCTCATTGAGGTTTTCACCGTCAGATATGTCCTTTGTTTTGACTTTTTCTGGGTCAAGAAGTACCTCAAGGAGGTTTTAACTAGGTGACCCTTTTGGATTTTTCTTTTTTCTTATTTTTCCGACTAGGGCATTTATCTTCCCCCAATCCCATGAGGTGTACATGGGTATCCATTGAGGTAAGTGAGTTGGTAGGTGTTTTGTCATGTTGGTCCCAATCAATGAGTTCGGGATGGCGAAGGGAAAGGCTAATGGTGCAAACGGATAGGCATTCAAACATGGAAGAAAGGTCTACATTGTCTACATCATTGTACATGTGTATGATGCATTCTTCTTCTGGTATAGCTTCCAAAAGACCATCGCTTGCACTGAAATTGTTAGAGGTACTAATCGTTGCTGTGGGACCCTTTTTCTTTTTGTCATAGCCTAAGCCTAAATTTTTTGGATGTACAGAAGTGTCGATTGGCTACTTTCTTCCTAGCTCTTCTGGACCAAGACCTCCCCCTTGATAATTGAGTTTTTTAGCGTACTTAGAGGGCCAAGGGTACATCTCTTGAAAATATTCCTTTACAGGAGGAGTAGGTTCAGGCTCTTCTCAATATATCCATTGAATTATATCATCTTCAGGCGTATACTCTAGTAACTCGGAAGATACATAAGTGCTAGTGCCCACATTTTTGGAGCTCAAGGTGACTATATTTTGTTCATTCTTTGGTGTAGATTCAGATGGTTGACCATATGTGTGTGGTGAGGGTGGCATGGTTGTGACGTTCAAAGCAGTACACATTTCATACTCACCACACCCCTTGTCAATGATCTGGACCTTGGTGATAGTGGAATCAGATGTAGAAGATGGGGCGGATGTGGTGACGGGTGATGAATTAGATGATGGATTGGATGAAGATGTTGGCAATGGTCCCATTTCAACTCTTGGACAGTAATGGGAGTAGGGGAACGAATCTTCAAGTGAGCGACAATATTCAAAAGGCTGAGGATCGACTTGTATTATAACTTCCATTCCATTAAATGGGAATTTCAAGCATTGATGATAGGTGGATGGGGTGGCTTGCATGACATGGATCCATGGTCGGCAGAGGAGAAGATTGTAGGGGAGGTCCAAATCAAGGACATGACAGGTGGTGTATTGTATAACAGGGCCAACTTGGATTGGAAGCTCAATAACCCCTTCAAAATCTCTTTCTGCATTATCATAAGCCTTTATGGTGATAATCTGATTACTTAAATCAATGTGGGTATATCCTACCTACTTTATGAATTTTAATGTACATAGATTGAGAGTAGAGCCATTATCTATCAAGACCCTCTTTACTTTATGTTAGGCGATGAGAACCTCTATATGAAGGGGTTGATTGTGGTTGGCGTTGATGGTAGGCATGTCATTTTGACTGAAACCTAGTTGGTAGGTTGATGGCAGATGTCCAACTAGGGCTTGGAATTGTGTGGGGTCAATGTTACCAGGGACACAAGCATCCTGTAAAGCTTTTGTTAAGATCTCCTGGTATGTAGGAGAAGAATTTAACAAATCTAAGATGGATATTTGTGTTGCGGTCTTTCCTAGATGATCAAGGATGTTATAGTGAGAACTCACGGGAGGTGGTGGGGATGGCGTTGTGGCTCCAGGGACAGTAATGTGGGTACGATGAGTGGCAACAACACATTGAGGTTCTTTTCCTTTAACATGTATCATAGACACATGTGGTTCCACTTATGCGATGTGCATGATGAGACCCTCATAGTTAAGTGGCACATTTTTGTAATTGATGTTGTTGGTGTTGTTTTTCTGATTATTGTTAGGGCCTGGGTTGGTGTTAGATGTGCTAGGATCTTGGTTATGTTTAGGGAAAGCGTTTTGATATATTTGTAATTGAGTATTGGATGATGAATCTTGGTTGGAATCCACTTGAATATCTCCTCGATCTATAAGATCTTGGATGTATGTTTTTAGACTCTGACAATTATTTAGGGTATGCCCTTTAATCTTGTGAAACTCACAATATTCATTTTCTTTAAACAAGGTTGGTTTAGTCTTAGATTCATCAGGTGACTTGGTCATAGGATATATGATCAGATAATTGGCTTGTAGGAGCTTGTTGAACACAACACTGAGGGGTTCTCCTAATTGAGTGTATTGTCATTTACCGTTCCCTTGATTGGATTGTTGAGGGGGTTGAGGTGCCCTCTGTGGCATGGATATGGCATTGGGCATGGATGGTTGTTGCTTCTAGGAGGTATTGGCCACTTGAACATGTTTAGTGTCAGTGATGCCATCATTGACTGCATTCTTGTTTTTATTCTAGTAACGGGATTTGTCACCAGATGACTTGTCCTTATCCGAGTTATACAATTTAATTTTCCTTTTTGCAACAAGTGCTCTCTCAATGATGGGGCCTTTTTTGATAACCTCTGCAAAGGTAGTAACACAATGAAGATTAAGAGCATGTGTTAGTTCAAAATGGGCATTATCCACAAAAAGAGTGACCATTTCTTTCTCGTTGGAAGGAGACTTCATACAACTAGCGACAACTCACCACCTTTGCAGGTATTTAGCGAAAGTTTCTCCATCACATTGTTTCTCCTTCAAGAGGCCTAGTGTATCAATTTCTTTCTCCAAGTTAAAGGAGAATTGTTTGACAAACTGTTCAGAAAGATTAGCGAATGAAGAAACTATCCCTTTCTTGAGACCCATGAAGCAATCTAAGGCTGGTCCTCCTAAGCTTCTAGGGAACAACCGCAAGAGATAATTGTCATTATGTTGAACATCCTGACATTGTGCATAGAACTCTTGTAGAAGGGCCTTTGGATCTTTGGTTCCCATATACTTGTTGAACTTGGGTATCTTGAAGTGTTTTGGGAAGGGGATAAGCGAAATTGAGGAGTCAAACAGATATGGGAAAATTTCCTCAAATTTGAAGGATTTCTTGGATGTACCCCCTTGTAGGTCTTTTAATGCAGCTTTGAGTTATTCCAAATATTTATTGATAGGTGGGGTTGGATTGGATGAATTAAGTGGATATTGTTGATGTAACACATATGGATCATATGAGGATGTAGGTTGATACTGATTAGCATAAGTAGGTTGGGGATTAATGTAATGTTGATGGGATGATGATAGGTAAGAGGTGGAAGGTGCCTGTTGTTGAGATGGTTGTTGTTGGTAGTATGAAGTGGATGGAGCATTATATGGAGCTTGGTAGTATGTGGAGGCCCCTTGTTGATAAGGCGGTTGCTGCTGATAATAAGAGGTAGCCTGAGCACCCTATTGATGAGGCAGCGGTTGTTGCACGTAGGACGTGGATGAGACACCTTGCTAACGTACATGTTGTTGTTGAACATAATAAGGATTGGCTTGGTAATTATATGTGACATTGGGTTGGTGTGTGACATGTGGAGGTAGTTGTGGATTAGATTGTTGCTGATATGGATTGGTATATGGTTGTAATGGATTTATGTAAGGAGGTGGTTGCATCCGCGGTGGATTCTGAGAAATCACATGGATGTTTGGATTAGTATAGGCAGTGTATGTACTAGATGGATGGTAGAGATACTACGCGAGAGGATTATGCTACATTGGTGAGGGGACATGTGTATGTGATTGTTGATGAGACGGGTGAGATGGGATGTGTTGTTGTTGTGGGACTATTGTAGAAGCACCATGGGGTCGTTGTTAAAGGTGTGATGCAATTTGTGTTGTACAATGAGGAATATGTTGCTGCGGGTTTGGAACATTTTATTTTCGCATGCTCTGTTGTAGAGGTTGTTGATGATGTTGTTGTTGTGGTGGTGCTTGTGAGGAGATGGCTGCATGTTACGACGGTGCTTGCGAAGCAATGGATTGATGAGGAGTATTACCCTGAGGGGTCAGTAGGGGATTTCCTATGGGCACATGTCCTGGTGGTGGAATTAATGCGAGAAAGGGGTTGCCCCAAGTGTTAACGGATGGTTGACCTAGATATTGAGGTGGGAATGCTGGAGCGAACGAGATGCTTTGTGGCATGCCATAGGCATAGAGATCATAAGGATCGGATGGTATGGTAGGGGTAATAGATGGAATGGGAGGATAATTGGTAACTTGATGTATCATATCATTCCCAAACTCAGGATGATACCAATTATCTATGGGTGTACCCTTAGGAACATAGGCATTTCTGGGAACATTTTGTGAGTCTTGATGTACTAGTGGAGGTTAAGTGTTGGTATACTATGACATGCCAAAGCTAGATGGTAGTTTTACTCCTTTCATGAGTAAAGTAGCGAGGATCTTATCCCCACATTCGTCAAGGAGGTGATCTATCATCTAAATGTTAGTAGGATTGCTTAGGTATTCATCGACGATAACTTTAGGCTAATCGATCATATTTTCGTCACCAGGTAGTGAAGTGTTTTGAGTCTTGACATTGGTGTCAGATTGTGATGAAGTACTGTTATGAGGGTCTTGGGGGATGTTCACACCGTTGTTAGGATCCTGAGAGGCATTCACACCGTTAGTGGGATTTTGGGAAGTGTTTGCCCCGTTATTAGGGTCTTGAGGAATGTTCAACTGGGAATTTTGACCTTGTTGCTGTGCCATTTGCTTCTTGATTTGTGATCTAGTTTGAACGGGCATGCAAAAACTATGGGAGGACTAGGATGAGACTAGATTTAATGCAAGGATGACCTAAATGACAGTTGGAAGATTGATTTGGATTTGATAAGGATCAGTTGGTTGGATGATGGGATCGACTAATTGGATTGATTAGATAGTTGATTGATTGGGTGATTGGATAGGATTGAGATTAAAGGAATGGATAGGATTAAGATTGAATGATCGGATTGGGATTGGATGATTGGATAGGATTAATTGATAAATGATTGATAAGATTAGGTGATGGATGATGTAAAGGATTCTAAACCCAGTTCAAAAATCACCCTAGGTGATTTAAGGTGTTGGTCAATCAGATTAAAGGATAGATAAAGGATTACGACACCAAATCCACCTCAAGATAGAAATGGATTGATTGGGCTGAAGATGATGACTTACAGCGCCAAATCCACCTCAAGATGGAAGCGGATTGATTGGGCCAAAGATAATGATTGATATGTAGAATAATGATCAGATTGAAATGCCTTAGTCAATTGGGATAATAACCTCTAAAATAAGGTTTAGGGGATTTGGATTGAAAAAATGATGATGAACGATGCAACCTAAAGATTCTCTAAAGATTCCTATATGATGTGGGTGATGATTAAGTGATCCTTTGGAAAATGCAAATGGACTAAAGGATGAATTGCGAGTGGACAAAAGAGAATGAAAGTGCTTAGATCACAAAAAATGATAAGATTTTAGGTTCCCAACTAGTTTTTGTTCAAATGAGCCTAACAAATGGTGAAATGGGTTCTCTAGAAAATGGAATAAGTCTTTTGAATGGTGAAACGAGATCCCTAAGGAATGAAACGGGTTACCCGAACGGTGAAATGGGCAATTGGAACAGAAAATGGATGTTTGGAATGAATGAACAAAAGTTTGGAATGGATGAACGGATGTTCAGAACGGGTGTACGGATTACTGGAATGAGTGAACGAATGAATAAGACGGATGAACGGGGTGAAATTGACTGTTTTGCAGGGCAGGTTCACCCTTCTTCAAGGTAGGTTCACCCTTCTACAAAAAATGGGACTTGACTTGGACAGGAATGACTATGGCAAGGACTTAAAATATAAAAAACAACAAGCAATAAGGTTGACTAGTCAAAAAGTTTACTAGTTTTCCACAAGAAGACACTTCAAATAGCACAATCCTATGATTAGTGTTAAGGGTATGGCCAACAAAGTCCTTAATCTAGGATGCACAAGGCTTCTAGGGAGTCCTCGATATACTCTCGGTACATGAGACACAACCATGAACACCAGCCTGTCACAAGCATGAGTCGGTAACCCCAGCGAGATACTAAAGGGCTCAGACCAACTCTTCACGTCTATCTAGGTATCACCCTAGTTTCGACGCTCCGCCAGACATGACGTGACTGGATTGAGGTACAAAATTTTCTCTCCCCCCTTTCTATACCCTGTTGGTATGCATGGTTGGGATCGTCCCTTGGGGTGATGAAATCCCCAAGCAGGTCCCGCTAGAAAGAAGGCACTAATCATTTTTGGCTTCTCCCTAAGCTCACACGAAGTGCAAGGGGAAAGCTTGAATGAAATAATGCCCCCTTGGGTGACACAAAAAAGAGTTGCAAACAATAGCTTTTACTCCCCCCTAGTTAAACTACGTGCCTAGATTAATCAACAAAACAAGAAGGAAAACTTTAAACAACTAAATAAATGGATTTCCCTACAAGAAAATGTTAGTTGTTTTGTCCTTTGTTCTTCGTCAATCATGAAATAAGCTACATTAACGTTAAAGAAAAACTCATATTTTGGGCAGGTTCTTCCTTCTGCAGTAAACAGTTAGAAAATAGAATAACAAAAAACTCAGTTTTTGGGCAGGTCCACCCTTCTACAACAAATAGTTAGAAAATAAAATCTCAGAAAACTCAGTTTTTTGGGCAAGTTCGCCCTTCTGCAGCAAACAGTTAGAAAACAAAATCTCATAAAACTCATTTTTTGGGCAAGTCTGCCCTTCTGCAGCAAGCAGTTAGAAAACAAAATCTCAAAAAACTCAATTTTTGGGCAGGTTCATCCTTCTATAGCAAACTGTTAGAAAACAAAATCTCAAAAAACTCAGTTTTTGGGCAGGTTCGCCCTTATGCAGCAAACTATTAGAAAACAAAATCTCGGAAACTCAGTTTTTTGGGCAGGTCTTCCCTTCTACAGGGTTCTGTAGGGCAGGTTTTCCCTTCTATAGGGTTATGTGGGGCAGGTTCACCCTTCTACAGGGCAGGTTCACTCCTCTGCAACCTAAACCTATAAACAACTTTTACAACAAGAAACATAAAAGGATGGAACCCACTTGTGGGTCCCACCAGGCGTGCCATAAATGTGAACCTAGTGTTTTTATCCTAACCTAAGTGTGCAAAATAACTAAAGTAGAATGCAAGAATAAAAACACAAGATCACCTCAAATGATTAGCCTAAGGAAGAAAACACAAAAGAAAGATTAAAAAAAAGACAATAATTATACCTTTTGTGTTGACTCCTTGGTTGGCCCTTGATGTTGTTGAAGATATGTGCTCCTTGGATGGCTGTGTAATGAAGATGAGTGCAAAATGAACAATGTGGATGCAATGAGGATGATAATATGAGCTAATACAAGTGCTACAATGCAAGAGGATGGCTTGGAAATGGCTTACAAATTCAAGAGCATAAGTGTGCAAAATGACTAAGTTATGAAAATACATTAGAAGAGGGGTATTTATAGAAGAATTTGAATTCTCTAGAGAATTCAACGGTCAAGATTGTGCCACCATGGCCAAGATGAGGGCTATGGTGAGTTAAAGACTCACAAGCCCTCACATCTTGACATGTGGAGGGTGAAGTGGCCAAGGATGTGATGAGGTGTAAGTAAGGTGGAATAAGGACAAATGATGTGGAAGAAGGACATGTACCTTGAAAGTACATTGGGAGATGACAAGATTTCCTCAAAAAGGAACTTCTTGTCTCCAAGTGAGAATGAAAGTGACACTTGAGGAATTTTAGAATTCCTCAAAAATCTCCATGGGGAAGAGGAAAGTAGTTGGAGAAATAAATGTGAATTAAAAATTCACATGATTGGAAGAATCTAGTGGATAAGACAAGGTTCCCAAAATGGTGGGATTTTGACACATGTGGGTGATGTGACAAGTCAAAGGTTCTAGAAGACTTAGACACATGTGAGTGATGTGACAAGTCAAAGATTCTAGAACTTGCATGAGAATAAGGAGTCTTGAAAGGATAAATGTGAATTAAAAATTCACATGGGGAAGAGAGGAGTCTTGGATGAATAAATGTGAATTAAAAATCCACACAGGAAAGAGGGTCAATGCTAAATATGGAACATGTAAAGGTTGACCAAAAAGGTATCCTAAATGTGGTAAGTTGATTTGATTAAGGTTGTGCAAATACATGGTTAAGAAAATTAATAAAAGATTAGAAGTAAGTGGGAAAAGTTGGAAGATGTGACATTAATCTTTGATTAAGAGTGTGCATATCATAATCATGAATTAATTAAATTAATCCAAATTAGAAGAGGATTATGGAGGATGTGACAAGGAGGGAGAAAAATGAAGAATTTAAAAATTGATTTAAAAATATCAAATGACTAAATTAAATAAATTGTCATATTTATTTAATTTAGAGAAGAAAAGGTGTAAGGTAAAGTATTTAATAGTAGAAAGATGAAATATTAATTAAATAAATCGTTTAATTAATATTGACGAAATAAATGAATAGAGTAGACGATTTTGACCATATGGAAGTGGTCAAATTTGAATGTCTACAATTATCAAAAGAGGGTCATGTGAAATTCCTACATAGTTTCTCAATATTCAATTAGGAAGGCTTAGAGGAAACCCAATAATAATAGTAAAAATATGTGGTTGTTATGATTTTAGAGCATGCTAGAAGAGAAGATGACATAAGTTTAAGGAAAGATATTTGGTAATGTTCTTGCATGAGACATTAAACAAAGTGAATGGTCTAATTATAAATCTCCTCTAGATTTCTAGAATTAGGTATAAATTTAATATATCCTCTATTTATTAAAATCCCTAGTGAATTAGAATCAAAGGATCTAAGGTAAAATTTATGAATATCATCGCCCAATAAATAATAAATGGGATTATAGAACTTACATGGATAACCATTAGATCTAGGATGTTTGCCATTAGCCATGGTGAAGACAAACTAATGAAGGTCATCTTTGGTGGAAAACTAGTTTCTAAGGAATTGTTGAGAGTTGGAAACCTAACAAAGAACCAAACTCAAGCATTGTTGTAGAGAATTACCTCATTCAAGAGTGTCCTCTTGAGATGTAAAGAATTTCTCATAGTGTTGAAAAAAGTGTAGGAGGATGTTTAGAAGTTGTATCACATATTTACATCCTTATTTAATATTTTTAATAACTTTATAAGTATAGGAAGCATGCAAGGCTTGGAAAAATTTCTTAGAAACCTTCTTGCCAATATTAAGCTAATGAACATAGGCTTTTTTTAGCACCTTGTAGTATGATTGTGTATAAGCTAAATTTTGTGGTAGATCTTGGGTATGTGTAGTTGAACAATGAGATAAAAATGATAAGCCTTCAAAGTAGTAATTGATTTGTGGAGCTCAAGGTTGTTGCTCATATGAGTAGTGGTGGAAGTGGATTGGTTGGTGGACAAAATTTTAGAGGAAGCAAAAGGTGTATTTTATTATACTATTCCACTAATCAATCTAGCCTATTTGATACATGGAATAGGCTTCAAGTTCCAAAAATATTGAATATGGTTGAATGATGCTTGATTTGTTATTAGTGATTTAATAAGAAAAAATGAGTATTCTAAGCCTTATTTTTATAAAATTTCTATTCAATACAAAGGTGTATGGGAATATGGTCTAAAAGAACAACATTTGGTAGAGTCTTTGCTAGTAAGAAATGACAATTAATAAAGGTAAAATAAGATTGATCAAACAAAATGGATCTCTCAAGGAATTTATAAAATATAATTATATTTGACCTCAATATTGTTCCATGTGCACCATGTCATATAATCATGGGAGAGGAGATAAAAGAGCCCCAATTTATTCTGTATGTAGTACCAAGCCTATCTTTCACTAATTGTTCACCTTATAGGCAAGCTACCACATTTATCACAAGCCATGAAAAACATATGAAAATATACAAAGAGAATTCAAATTATAGTAAGAATTGAATAAAAATCCATCTCTAGAGAAGAGATTATTTGATAACATCATTAGAAGTATAAATATCAATTACTCAAAATGAATAATTATCAATTTTAAAAAGAGCCCATGATTCTTTGTTGATGAGGTCACATCCATGGTTATATTAATATTATTTCCACCTATGGAGAGAAAGGTAAAAACACCACCACAACCCACTTCATGATTGTTGTGATTAGTTGGCCATATGACTCAACAACAACAACAAAAAGACCAAAAAAAAAAAAAAATTTAACTTCTTGCAAGTAGAGAATGTCCAAACTTGGAAATATTTGTCAAGTGTATCACATATAATATTTTATTGTGAGTCTTTTAATACCTCAAAAATTCTATAAGATGAAATTCGTTTTTGAGAGTTAAGATTTGTATCCTCACTATCCATCTTATTAAGAGCTACATAGATATTATATAAAAAACATCCTCTAAATTGAAGCTACTTGTGTGAATGACTAGATATTTAGATAATCATTTATTTAAAACATAGTAATCCTCTTTCAAATTCCCAAGTGGACTATAATAATGTCATTGAACCATTATGGGAGGATAATCAGAAGAACAAGTAATAATTTTGGGTTGAGAAGATAACATATAAGTTGTTTGTGGAATTCTACTAAACTTTTTATTATTTTTTCTTATTGAATGACTTACCAATTTAGGGACCAAAAAATTATCAATGTCTTAAGATTTTAAAATTATATCACTTGGATATTTGGTAGCTAGAATCAATTACCTCGAATAATATTTTTTGTAATTAATGATGGTTGTGTTAGAATTAAGGTTCCATCACCCTTGTAAATCTTATGTATTTAATTATTCTAAGAAATTATTTATAAATTAATTCATAAGGGATATGGGTTCCATTGGTAGTGGTAATCATTGTTAAATTATTATTTACCAATTAGAACATTTCTATTCTTAGAGTTTAGATAATTTCAATCTTGGTGCCCATCTTGGAATAGATATTTTTTTGGGGAATCTATGGAACCTTGTAAGAGTATACTCTAATCTATAGGGATTGTATGAAAAATTAGGCACTCAAAATGGATTGATTTTAGCCAATTATGAAAAAATTATAATTCATGTAAAAGGTTAAGTCTAGCATGTAGGTGAGTTCCCAAAATAAGGCATTGGAAATAGTATTATGAGATTTTTGAGATTCATTCTTGTATATTGTAGGTGCTTGAGGTGGTAGAAAGATAAAGAGAAGTGTGAGGTTGCAAAAGTACACAACTTTTGTCATTTTGGATGCATGAATTGACTTTATTGTATTCATGTTTCAAGATAGCACAAATTTGGCCTCTTTTTTACTGGATTTTTTATTGAAAAGGGTTTTTCTCCACATAAATATTGTTTTGTGTAAATCTCTTATTCTTGTTGATTTTTTTTTGTTTTTGATTTAGATTTCCTTGAATCTTCATTAGTATCATACAAGATGAATTTTAGATTTACAATATTTTTAGATTTTCATATTATACTTGTTTACACTTATTTTTAACATTTTGTATAGAGCCTAGCTAGAAGTGGAAATGTGAAGGTTTTTTGTACAATAGTGAGAGTTATATTGATTTAATTTTTAGGTTTGTGTGTGATAATTATGGTTGCATCTACA
This sequence comes from Sequoia sempervirens, assembly GCA_007258455.2. Lineage (NCBI taxonomy): Eukaryota > Viridiplantae > Streptophyta > Pinopsida > Cupressales > Cupressaceae > Sequoia > Sequoia sempervirens. Next base: position 198,526 of record VDFB02005760.1, on the reverse strand, counting down.
TCTTTGTTGGATATTGAAATATTCAATAGTACCAATTATAAGGTGTGGAAGTTAAAAATAGAGATCTCCTTAAAGAGAGGGATCAATAGCTGGCTAAAAAAAAAAAAAAGAAACCAAATAAAATGGATCAAGCTAGAAGTGAGAAAAACAATAGATAAGAAAGCATGTGGTATAATTCAACTTTATCTTGTAGATTTAGTTATATTAAATGTAGCTAAAGAGCCCACTATATAGGTCTTATAAAATGTTGGGTGAGATATACCTCACCAAGAGCCTTGTAAACAAATTATGTTTAAAAAATAAATTATTTTCTTTAAAAATAAAGGAATGTGATTCTATTGTTGAAAAAATAAATAAATACCTTTAATTATTATTTTTAGTCAATTGGCTTTAGATGATGTTAATATTGATGAAGAAGATAAATGCATTATGATTCCTTGTTCTTTGCCTAAGTTGCGAAAGAATTCCATTCTTGCTATTAGTGATAACCTTAAATATCTCAAGATGGATGGTGTCAATCCAACATTGTTGTCACACAAAATGAGAAAGAAACCTACAAATAGCTCATCAGATGCTCTTCATGTCCAAGGAAGGTCCAAGGAAAGAGGTGAATCAAAAGGAGAATAAAAGGGACCTAAAGACAAGTCTAAGTGAAAATATAGTACTCCTAGTAAAAAAAATCAAGTGAAATGTCAAAATGGTGAAAAGAGCGAACATGTAAAGAATGAATATAGAAACAAAAAGAAATAGTCACATTCATCTACAAAAAAAGCCCTCAAATTCAGGGGAATTTTTATTGCCTTCATACAATAATATTTTTAATGAAAACTATTTGGTTTACTTAGGATGCTCATACCACATGACTCCTTACAAGGAGTGGTTTTCAACATATGAGGAGTATAATGGAGGCCAAATTTACCTTAGGGAAAGAGTTCATATCCTATTGTTAGAAAAGGAAAGATATAATTATTATTCTGTGATGAGAGAATTAAAAAACCTTCTTCATATTTTACATATTTTTGGATTGACTAGAATTCTAATTTATGAATCTAAGTTGAACTTGATCAAGAATGTATGTAACATTTGATAAGAATGGTTGTAAATTGGTGAGAGAAAGCTTGGTGGTAGCAAGTGGTGTTGAGAAAATGTCTCAACCTTGCTTTGTCTTTAATTTATTTTTTAGAAACTTTCATGACAACTAAAAGATAATTACATATTTCCAATTAATAAATTAAAGACAAAGCAAGGTTGAGACATTTTCTCAACATTTTAAGTTGCAGGTTGTTGAAGCCATGAAGTGGTGCAGTGATTCAGAGGGAGAAGTTGTATTGATGTAACTTGTTTGAAGGATTAATACAAATCTTGGATCTCTTTGGGTGTGGATTTTTTTTCCTGCAAGGGTTTCTCCATGTAATTCTTGTGTTATGGTTTGCACATATTTTGTAATCTTGTTTCAGTTGTGATTTATTACTTTGTTAATTTGGATGCATAAAATTATTAGCATATTTTTATTTCAAGTTTTATCCTATTTTTTCAACAAGTGGGACAAGATTGAGAACTTTATTTAGGCTAAATACCACTACTTTGTGCAAATACACCTATGTGACTCAAAATATAAAAAACAATTGTATGGTGTGGCATTGTAAATTGGACCATATAAGTGATTTTTTTGAAAAAACTATTATGAATAAAAATTGCTTGATGGTTTCTCCTATTTTGATGAGTGATTTAATTTTTGTGAACATTGTGTGTTTGGGAAAAAAAATAGAGCATCATTTTATTCATGAATTAATAAATAAAAGATTAAATTATAAATTATTCATATGAATGTTTTTTATATGAACGTTTTTATATTGATGGATAATGATTCTTTGGAAAATCTCCATAATTTTTAACCTTAATTGATGTTGATACAAGATATACATGTATTTATTTTATGAGAAATAAATATAAGGTTTTCACTAAGTTTAAGGAATTTTAAAATTGCTAGATTCTACCTAAAACAAGAATCTAAGATAGGATCTATTGTCAATCATAGATCACACACACTCTATTTTATGGATGATCGAATCTATCCAAATAGTAAAATGGAGAGGTTATCCTAAAAATATAGAATTCAAGAGAAAAATAAAGAGAATTTATTTACTACTCGCATTAATATTTCTAGCTAATAAAGAAGAGAGGTGAGTGTTGTATATATAGAAAATAGGGGCATGTACATCTAAGAGGTGTATTAACTCCAAATTGTCAAAATAGGTGGGAGTATTACCCACTTGGTAAATTCAAAATGCATAGTTGAACATACTTAGATTTAAAGAAAAAAATGGTTATGAGGGATGTCTAATAAATCCAAAAGAGGGTGTGAGACTCAACTACACAAAGGTGGGTGAAAGTGACATGTGTAACTAGTGGATTATGCCATGTACTCTCATATCAACTATGCCTAAATAAACTAAGAAATATTAATAATGTGTAGGAAAAAGAAATGTCTCTAACATAAGGAAACTAAAAACCCTACAGTAACACCTTCCTTTAACATAGTTTAGGTGGGTGAAAATATGGGTCCTAACAAATGAAGCTTCATGAGGTACCAATGTACAAAGATATTCCCCCAAAAACTAAGCTCCACATAAGATGAATAACCCCCCAAAAATAGATAGAAATCCCCACAAAAGTAAAGAGGGAAAGTGAAGGACTAAGAAGCCTCCATAAAGAACACCTATCACACCCCCAACAAAGCTCACAAATGAAGGAACTTGCATTTGGTGAAGGATTTTTTGAATATGTACGTGATTTAGTTTGATGTTGGATAGTACTTAAGATCAATTATGTTTTCCTAAATTGACTCCTAAATGTAGTGTATATGTACTTCAATGTATTTGGTCTGTTGGTGATGGATTGGATTCCTTGAAATTTATATCACACTTTGGTTATCCCAAAAGATGACTATGAGATTTTTAAATTGAATTCTAAAATTAGTGAGAATATTCTAAATCCAAATGGCCTTAGTGGTTGCATTAACTACCCCTTAATATTTTTCCTTTGTAGATGAAAGAGAAATTACAGATTATTTCTTGCTTGACCAAAAAACTAGAATGAAACAAAGTGAGAAGCAATACTCTGAAGTAGACTTTCAATCCTAATAACCAGTTGCCCTATCTAAATATGTGTCACACCCACTATATACTAAATCCCATAACTGTGAGTACCCTAAATGTAGTGGAGAATTCAGTTATCTTATTTCCAATATAACTCATGGGTCTCATGCATGAATCAAGAGGCCATACCCACCATATGAAGTAGATAAGACTCCTAACAATATGTCAATACAAAGTGTCATCAACCAAGGGTGAAAAACACAGCCTCAAGTTTGACCCATAACATAAATGGAGTCGAGATGCAAGCTTACAGTTAGCCATGCATAATTTAAAGAGAATATCAAGTACTTGGATTATATAATGGAGATAATTGAAGATGACAATGATCTTGATGCCAAAGAAGTAATACAAAATATCCAATACTAAAACAATAAATCATATATGTAGAGTAGGTTTCATTGCCTTCATAGTGGATGAGTAACTCCCTATGATCAAAAGGTCATTGGCATACAAAACCTATTAGATTTATTACATCATTAGATAGGTATATAAGTTAGGTTAGATAATAATAATAAAATAAATTGATATAGATGTTAATTTACAAACATAAGTAGGTTAGTTGGTTTGATATGGTAAATGTAAGAATATATTAGCCAATACACAATAATGTAAAGATCAATTAGATTGAATATATCAAATCATGAATCCATTATATCTTATTTTTATTATTTTGTTCATCATGTAAATTTGCAATTATATTTTTATGCTCTACCATTTCAATATGGCATAACTCAAGCTCATAGCTGACCTCTCCAATCCTCTGAGACATTTGAAAGGACCATAGAATATGGGCTTAAGCTTCTCTACACCACCCTTCTTGAGAGAATACTGTTGGTATGGTTGAAGCCTCAAATACACCATGTCCCTAACATCAAAACTATGCTCCACACAATGTTGATCAACATATAACTTCTACTAATTATGAGCTTGTGTGAAGTTCTCCTTCAAATATTTTATAACATCTTGACTCTCCTACAACAAATCTCTTGCCTTAGGCACTCTACTATCTCCAAAAAGAAAATCTAAAAAATCTAGGTGCCTCATATCCATATAGAGCCATGAAAGGTGGCATCCTAATGAACATGTGATAGGTAGTATTATAGAAGTATTCCACAAAATGCAACCACTTTATCCAAGCTCTTTTCTTCCCAAATACATAATTTTTGAGATACCCTTCCACCCATTTGTTGACTATCTTTGTCTTCTCATCTATTTGTGGTTGGTAGCTCATGCTAGGAGTGAGATTTTTCCCACTCAACTTAAAAATTCCTAAAAATAGGGGCTTAGGAACTTGCTGTCCTTATCACTCATTATACTCCTGGGCATCCCATACAATTTGAAAATCTCCCTAAAGAATAAAATAGCCACCTAAGCTACAATGTATGCCACTAAAATAGAAAAAAATGTGAAAATTATGTTAATTTTTCAACCACCACATATATGCAATTCTTGTTTTGCGCCTTAGGTAGCCCAGTGATGAAATTCATGTAGATACATTCTCATTTCTGATTAGGAATGGATAAGGGCTAAATTAAACTAGCTAGATAAGTGTGTTCATTCTTATTCTGATAGCAAGTATGACACTCTCTAACATACTTAAGGACTTCATTTTTTAGTCCTTTCCAAGTAAATTTGGTGTTGTGGTTTTTCCCTTGTTGGTTTTTCCATGTAAATTTGGTGTTGTGGTTGTGTACTTGTGCTTTAAATACTTCATCTTGTTAAGGTAGTCATAAGTTTTGATTGTTAAAATTGAATTGGATTAATTTAAGTGATATACTGATTCACCCCCTCTCAGTATATTTGTGTATTCTAACAATTGGCATTAGAGTTGAGTTCCTTGGTATAGCCTAATAGTTGAAGGTAGATCTTGGTTTAGAACACATGGATCAGAAGGTGTCCTCTACAACACTGCTATTTGATAGAAACAACTATGCCAGCTAGAGTGTGAGGATGGAAGCCTATCTCTCCTCGCTAGGTTTTTATGTTTGGAGGGTTGCCAAGGATGATTATAATGAACTTGTTCATCCTATCACAAATCCTAATACAAAGAAGGCTCATGAGAACAATGCTAAATCAAAGAATGCTATCCCAAGTGGATTAGTAAATTTTGAATTCATCAAGGTAGTGCAATGCAAGACAACCAATGAGATATAGGATAAAATAAAAAATCTCTATAAAGTAAATGAAAGTGTGAAGCAAGAAAAGTTGCAATCCTATAGAACATTGTTTGAGAATTTGAATATGAAGGAAGAAAATATATACAACTATTTGCTTCGAGTAGATGAAGTTTTCAATGGAATCAAAGAACTTGGTGAAGACATAACTAATTTAGTGGTTGTGAAGAAAGTCCTAAGAACTCTCCCTCACTAGTTTGATTCAAAAGTATCTATAATTGAAGAAGCCAAATATCTTACAACTCTTACCATGGAAGAGCTCTTTGGATCTCTCATATCCTATGAGATGAGAAATGAAGTTCAAATTTCACACAAAAGAGAAGTTTCATTCAAAGTTATAAAGAAAGAAGAAGCATCTAGTTCACATAGTCAATCTAAGGAAGAAGAAGAAAACTTTGCGAGAAAGTTGAAGAAGGGATTAGTAAAGTATAAAGATAAATGTTGAAATATGGTAGCTTCGGTCAGATATAGAAATGATGATCATATGTGTGTGTATATATATCTCAGTATGTACTGACATATGTATACACACACATATATATTAATTGTATACATCATCATTTATATCGAAATCTACTTCATTCCAAGTATATTATCGATATGCATTTAGAGGTTATTAATTGCGGATTATTAGCATTTCATGTTTCATTTAGGATCCCGATCAAGCAACATTATTGGTGATAATTTCCAGATTGGATATTATTTATTTGTGCAAGATAAAATCAGATCGAACTTAGTAAGCATTTATGTTTATTAAGTAACTAACTCTGAATTGGTGATCGGGTGTTTAGTTTAGATGAAAAGGCACAATTCATGAGACATCTCATGAACGGACATGCCTCCACTTTGTGAAGACATGTCCGCTCATGGGATGTGTCTCTTCCTTATATATTTAATGTAGATCCGATCCACAATTGGAGACATTGAAATCAATAAATGTTCTACTCTTGTAGATCGAATACCATTAAGAAAAATTGAGACTTGTGAATTCATGATTAGTATTTTTCAATACTGATTTGGCATCAACTTCATATTTATCAAGTTCAACATTCTGGTTATAATCTGAAAGAAATTTAATCCTTTTAACATGGTATCAAAGCCAAGTTAAGGAAGATCCAATTAAATTTAAGAGATTAGATTTGTTAAAGCAGTTTTGTTATTCAATATAGAAGAGGAATATCTTTTGCAGTAGTCGGGTCATATATATATTGGATCGAAGTCTGAAGATCTTGATTTGCAATTTCCTATGTTAGTCGTCATCACCTGAGAGTTCACGAGCCTGTGGCATCAATGCAGCACTGGCATCTTGTGTGCCCTATCGTCTTCATGCTTTTTTGAGGTTCATTTTTCGCATGGAGATGAGATCGGATTTCCTTGAATATCATTCATGCGATCTCCCTCCAGCGCTAGGCTATGACTTCGCCGGGACCCTTGTTTGAGGCTTGTCTTTTCTCTAACCTTATGAAGTCATGCGATCTCCTATATGTTGGATTAGTGTCACCGGGATTGCGATGAGTGTTGTTTGGATTCATGTATTCCAATCATCAGATTTGAGGATTGATATCATCGATTTAGGTGGGCGATCAGAGCCGAATTGTGGAGAAGCTACAGGCTCCTACTATCTCTCATATCTCGATTTAGAAGTCACGATTCTTATAGAAGAGCGCTTCTAGGTAGTGTCCCTTGAGGTATCAAGCATATTGTTTTTTGTCAGGCAAGAGAACCTCCCTTCACTACTTCCAAATCACAGGGGACGGAACAGATCTCATCGCTCGTTAGTCTAGAGTCATTGGTTATGTGCGACACCACTAAAAGGGTGGATCACGATATCGACATCGTCCTTCTCCATTCGCACGCGGCATCATATATTGGTGGTTCTAGCTCAAGCCTGCAATTATCTCTACGCCTGCTAGTGCTCTATAATTTCGTATTTCCCAAATTTCCACATACACAACGCAACTGATTTGAATTTATATGACAATGGCGGCAACAGGGCTGCACTCTACGTTGACAATAGGAAAAGAAACGACTTACACTTCATCTGCCCACATCCCAAATGCAATGATAATTAGAGGAAGAAGCAGGGGGCAAAGACATTCCATTGGAATTGCGATCCACGTAGAAGCCCCCGATGCGACCGTGGCGGATAGAAGCGGAAGCATCATCAGCACCCCCTCAGAGTCAAAAGGTAATGACCCAATTTATCAGCATCTTAATAAGGATTACAAGTGGGGTTTGTCTCCGATATCGAATCTAAGTCCATACCCAAAAGGTTGTCCGAGGAAACTGTGAGGATAATTTCCACTAAAAAGAATGAGCCTCCATGGTTGTTGCAATTCAGGCTAAATGCTTACAGACAGTGGCTAAAAATGATCAAGCCTAAATGGTCTGATAATACTTATCCCCTTATTAACTTCCAATACTATTGTTATTACTCTGCGTCGAAGCAGAAAGAGCAGAAGCAAAGCCTGGATGAGGTGGATCCTCAGCTCCTTGAGACTTTTCAGAAATTGGGGATCCCTCTAACCGAGTAGAAGCAACTGGCTAATGTTGCCGTGGATGTCATTTTCTATAGTGTTTCCATCACCACAATGCACAGGAAAACTCGAGGCTGCAGGGGTCATTTTCTGTTCCATCTCTGAGGCAGTCCATAAGTACCCTGATCTCGTTAAGAAGTATTTGGGTAGATTTGTGCCCCTTGCCGACAAATTTTATGATGCTCTCAATTCTATAGTATTTAGTGATGGGTCCTTTTGTTACATCCCTAAGGACACTGTGTCCCCCATGGAGATTTCTACTTATTTTAGGATAAATTCCATGGAGACCGGTCAGTTTGAGAGGACCCTTATCGTGGCTGATGATAGGAACTATGTAGGTTATCTTGAGGGATGCACTGCACCTTCCTACGACACCAACCAGCTTCATGCTGCAGTTGTGGAGTTATATTGTGCCAAGGGAGCTGAAATTAAATACTCCACTGTGCAGAATTGGTATGCCAAAGATGAGAATGGAAAGGGTGGGATTTACAATTTTTGTAACTAAGAGAGGTTTATGTGATGGAAACCGGTCCAAGATATCTTGGACCCAAGTTGAGATAGGTTCTACAATCACTTGGAAGTACCCTAGTGTGATTTTGAGAGGAGATAATAGCATTGGAGAGTTCTATTATGTGGCCCTCACAAATAACTGAGCAGGCAGATAATGGGACAAAGATGATTCATGTAGGAAATAATTCAAGGAGTAGGATCGTTTCTAAAGGTATCTCTGCTGGTAACTCAAGAAATTGCTACAGGGGACTGGTGCAAATGTAGCCATCTACTCACAACTCCATAAATTTTCACAATGTGATTCTATGCTCATTGGTGATGAGGCAGCTGCAAATACCTACCCTTATATTCAGCTGGAAGCAAGAAGGTGATAATTAGTGATGAAAAGCTTGAGGCATCTTATGAGGAATTCATGCCAACCAAAGAAATGATCAAGCATGAAGTCACAACTTGCAGCCATGGAACTGAGCTGGTGGTTAGAGGGATTTCACTTCCAGAATTCTTCTTTGCAATCTATGAAGCAGGGATCAAGAGGGAGTTTTGTAACTCACTGAGAAGAAGTGAAGATTACTATATTGCAAGGCTAGGTGCTAAATCCTTAGAGGATCCCTTCAGCTGTTGAGATCAAAATTGCTCCAGATTGTCATCTGGATTTGACATTGGTAGCTCCACAAACCTATTCAAAATAGAGTGATCTGGGATGAAGTTGAAGAGGGCAGCCCTAAATCTCTACAGAGATGTGCGTTGGAAACCATTTCTCTAAAGCTAGTGTTGTAGGCAATCTTGGACGATGAGGTCAGGAGGTTGATGCAAGTTTGAAGATTCATAGGGAGCCTCCTGAACCTATAGAAGATGATCATGTTGTTTCAGGTTGAGGTCTGCGATGATATCCTGGTGTAGCAGGAAGCAATCTTTTGTGGCACTGAGTACAACAGAAGCCGAATATATTGCAGCCTCTATGGGAGCAAGAGAAGCAGTATGGCTCCGGAAATTGCTTGTGGGATTATTTGGTGAGCCCCTGAATCCTACTATTATCCATTGTGACAATCAGAGTTGTATTAAGCTTTCAGTGAATCCAGTATTCCATGATAGATCAAATCATATAGAGATTCCTTACCACTATGTGAGAGACATGGTAGAAAGGAATGTGATCCAGTTGAAGTATATTAGTACAAATGATCAAACAGCAGATATGCTCACCAAGCCTCTCTCCAGAGTTAAAGTTGAACTCTTCAAGAAGAAACTTGGTATGGTTGAAATGTAAGTTATTGTTGAGACTCAAATTGTTTATTTTGTACTAATGTATTTAAAATATTTTTAATGTGTAAACTCTTTTGTCATGAGTGTGACTCCATGACTTTATGGGCCCTCACCCCTTGTGTACATTATTGAAAGGTGACGATCTTTCTAATAATGAACACTTGTATTTGACATTGTAAAAGTGACGACTCTACAATGATTAGTTTAACTATCATGATGGATATTATGTGACTTGATATCTGTGGATATGTCATGATAGTATCTCTTGGACATTTTGATAGATATCATGAGACTTGATATTAGTTGAAGATCATTATGATCCTTATGAGCTAATCATGGTGGATAAATGTATCCGTGGATATGCCATGATTTATTATGGTAGACATCATGAGACTTGATGTCAGTGCACATACCATAATGAAGATGTGTTATGAAGAATGTCAAGTGACTTGACTCTCTTAGAAGCATACCATATCTTTTGATATCACGAGTAAGGTGATATCACTATATACTTGGTTAGTGTTATCCTCCCTAGCTAAGAGGGAGTGTTGAAATATGGTAGCTTCAGTCAGATATAGAAATGATGATCATATGTGTGTGTATATATATGTTAGTATGTACTGACATATGTATACACACATATATATATTAATTGTATACATCATCATTTATATCGAAATCTACTTCATTCCAAGTATATTATTGATCTACATTTAGAGGTTATTAATTGCGGATTATTAGCATTTCATGTTTCATTTAGGATCTCGATCGAGCAACATTATTAGTGATAATTTCCAGATTGGATATTATTTATTTGTGCAAGATAAAATCAGATCAAACTTAGTAAGCATTTATTTTTATTAAGTAACTAACTCTGAATTGGTGATCGGGTGTTTAGTTTAGATGAAAAGGCACAATTCATGAGACATCTCATGAACAGACATGCCTCCACTTTGTGAAGACATGTTCGTTCATGGGATGTGTCTCTTCCTTATATATTTAATGTAGATCCGATCCACAATTGGAGACATTGAAATCAATAAATGTTCTGCTCTTGTAGATCGAATACCATTAAGAAAAATTGAGACTTGTGAATTCATGATCAGTATTTTTCAATACTGATTTGGCATCAACTTCATATTTATCAAGTTCAAAATTTTGGTTATAATCTAAAAGAAATTTAATCCTTTTAACAATAAATTACCTTCCAAATGTTTTAATTGTGGATGAATTGGGCATTATGCTTTTAAATGTCCTTTTGGAGAAAATGAAAGTAGCAGCAAGGGTTTCAAGATAAATAATTTTAGGAAAACCTTCTTTCCAAAGAATATTATTGCTCTTCAGAAGAAGCAAATCACTGTTCATAAGAGGATGAAGGAAGATAATCCCTATTCATGGTAAAGGTGATCTCTAATGACTCAAAAAAGACTATGAATGAAGAAACAAAAGTTGAATTTGAAGGTGAACTTATTTTTGCTCTTGAAGATTTGGAAAGTGCAAGGAAAGAGAATAAAGAACTAAAAGCCCTAGTTGAAGTCAAGAAAAATAAATGCACAAGACTTAAAAATGAATTGAATAAAGCAATTTCTAGATATATCAAGAAGCTAATATCAGACCTAAAGGAAAATATCAACATGCAAGAAAATTCTCCGCAAATAGGTTCAATCATGCATTTTTTGGTCATTGTTTCATTTGTAATAAGTATGGTCATAAGGCTATACAATGCATGTTTGAAATAAATAGAAAAAGAATTGTAAGCAGAAATTATCTTGCTTCTCTAGTGGATGTCAATGTGACATGTCAAATTTGCAACAATATTGGACATATAGAAAAATATTGTAGAAGTAATTTAGAAAAACCTTAAAAGGACAAATGATACTGAGAGAATTAAGGAAAAAAGCAACGAGGATGAAAATTCAATGGTTGTTCAAACAACATTTCATGCTCAAGGACAAAAAAAATCTTAGGGTAACTGACAATGGATTTTCAATTCACATCACAGGTGACAAAACTAAATTCATCAATCTGGTTAAGTGGAATGGAAGATTAGTCAAATTTGGAGATAATTCATCAACAAAGATCTATGGAAAGGGCACCATTAGTATTGGTGGAAAATCCTAGACTAAAGATATTATTTATGTTGAAGGTCTCAGGCATAATCTTCTCAGTGTAAGTTAGATGTGAATCAAAGGATACAATCTTATATTTCATGATCAAGGGTGTGAAATTAGAAGAGAAAATTTTGAAAAATTGGTGGTAGAAGGAGCTAGGACAAAAAGCAAATTATATAGCCTAAAGGGTGCTAATGGAAGGAATTGTCTTATGGGACAAAAAAGTGAATGTTGGTTGTGGCACAAAAGGATGGGACATATTAAATTTGACAACCTTGTGAAGATTAGATCCACACAAGCAATAAGAGATTCCAATGATCACCAAACCTGTAAGCACTATGTGCAAGGAATGTCAGATTGAGAAGCAGACAAGGATAAGATTCAAGACCAAGGAATAATCCTCTACAAGACTATTGGAACTTATTATATTGATTTATACAAAACTACCAAGAAAAAGAGCCTCCAAGGTGAAAGGTATTTCATGTTACTCATTGATGATTTCTCTAGGATGATATGGGTGGCATTCTTAAAAGAAAAATTAGAAGCTTTTAGTAGGTTTAAGATTTTCAAATCAATAAAAATGAAATGAATTCTAGAATCAACTGCTTAAGGTCTGATAGAGGTTGTAAATTCACATCAAATTAATTTGAGTAATTATATGAAGAACATGGGATAAAGAGGCATCTGTCTACTGCTAGAACTCCTCAACAAAATGGAGTAGTGGAAAGGAAAAATGGGATTGTTCAAGAGATGACTAGGACAATGTTGAATGAAGTCAAGTTGCTTGATTTATACTGGAAAGAAGCAGTTCATACTACTGTCTATATTATTAATAGAGGAGAACTAAGAGTGGAAAACACCAAAAATCTTTATGAGCTATGGTATGGAAGACCAGCAACTGTCAAGTATTTCAAAATCTTTGGAAGAAAATGTTTTATCAAAAGAGATGAAGAAGGTTTGGGAAAGTTTGACTAAAGATTTGATGAATGTATCTTTCTTGGGTACTCAACTAGGAGAAAAGCTTACAAGTTATATAATAAAAGGCTAAGGAATATAGTTGAGAGTGAAAATGTTAGAGTTGATGAAGATTCACATCAAAACACCCATGAGCAAGAAGATTGTTGGTAAGATGAAACCGCCTACTCAAAAGAAGAAGAACAAATTGAAGAGAAGGAATAAGCACCAAAGAAGATCCCCAAGACTCCTACCAATTATGTTAAAAATAACCACTCAAAAGATTAGATAATTGGAGATAAGGATGTGTGAGTGCATACTAGAAGAATATTTGCAAGAGAAAATGAACAAATAAATTTTTCTTTACTATCAAGAACAGAACTTAAAAATTTTGTTGATGCTAGCAAGGATGAAGGATGAATAAAAGCAATGGAAGAATAGTTAAATCGGATTGAGAAAAAATATACTTGGGAATTGGTACCTATTGTGACCTTTTCACACATCACCCCATTTAAATGGGGACCCCTAATTTTTGCTTCGTTCCTGGTCTTTTGGCTTTGGTTTTGTCTCTCTCTCTCTGTCTCTCTCTTCTGATGTCTGCCTTTCTAGGTATGTGCCCGCCTTTGAGCTTAAACATGAGATTTTGGCCAAGTCTATAGAATTAGGGTTTGCACTTTCTAGTCAATTTGAGGTCAAATGGATTGAATAAATTGGAATCTGAGCTTCACGTTGCAGTCAACATGCTTCCAGCAAGTTCCCAACTAAATTTCATTGAATTCTGGCAACTTGCTATTTTTATTAAGTACTAATTCAAGGCATTCTCTCAGCATTACTGAAGTTTCGATCATTACACTACATCCAGAACATGTTAGGCTGCACGCCTGCAAATTTTGAGCAAAAATGGACAACTTTCTATTTTTAGCAAGTTCAACTTCCGAAACAGATTTTAGGGTTTATATGCAAAGTTCTTCAATGCATGTCCAAACATTCCTTGTGGGTTTTTTGAGAGCTTCGTAGTGGTATAACAAGCAAACCAGAATCATGACTTTTTCAGGAACTGTCTTTGGAGGCTATTTTTAGGGTTTGCATGTCGTACTTTTCAACACATGTCGGGTGATTCCTTATGGGTTTTTCAAGAGCTACGCGGTGATGTGACATGCAAAGCAAGATGATCACTTTTCAGAGACTTACTATTTTTAGCAGGTCCATTCCGGCAGCTGCCCAGCACATCAGTATCACAAACAAAGCAAAGTGCAATAGAAATGGAGTCAAACGGAGGTCGTTTGATCAACATGCAAGTCAAATTAGGGTTTCCATCTTCGAGACCCAAAAATGAGGGGTCAAATGCCAAAATTTTTGAAAACCGATGTATCCCACTGCAATCAGTATCTTTCAAGCTATCCACCGGTAAAATTTGAAGGTAATCAGAGCACTTACTATTTATAGTAAGGCGTTCCAGAAATAGACTATAAATAGTAATTCAGTATCAGGAGCCAATGTGAAAGGGAAAGTCTACTAATGAGGGTCACGTCATTAAAATTTCAAGTCAAACGGAGTTCTAGAAGTCTCAAAATCAAGCAGTTGCTATAAATAGTAAACCACCTTCATAAACATGCTATAAATAGCAGGTCAGCGCGAGGCACCAATATGAACAAGTCAAACAAGTGATGAGGACCCCATGGCGCGAATCTCAAATGAAACAGAATTGCAGAGGTTCAAAAATAAAGCACTTACTATTTTTAGCAGGTTCATGTAGAAGAATTAGGGTTTCCTAAAAAATAGGGTGAAACACAAGGGTTGCACGAAAGCAACGTCTAGTCATAATAAACATCCTTCAGGAAATCTGCACGTGAAATTTGAGCTCATTATGAATAGTTACTATTTTTAGTAAGTTGCTAAAAATAGCAGAGGCATGCAAGTATCAGGCACCAGCAGCTCAGTCATGTCACAAGAATCAACACAAAACAAAAATCAAGCCTTTCGGAGCCCAAAATTAGCCTGAAATGCAAAAGTTGTGAAACTTTCTAAAAAATGCAGGTTAGGGCAAGTTAAGGGCATCCTCAACAATCAGAAGAATCACCTCTTGAAAATTGCCTCAAGTCTGGAAATGAATTGAAATTCTACTAAGGCATGAAAAATGAAGGCTTGGCCTATCAAATGCACATTGAGAAGCTGAAGATGGCTGAAAATTCTTCTAAGTTCTTGAAACAAGAAGTAGACATGGTAAAATGCACCCTTGGAAGGAGATAGCATAAGAAATTTAGTCAAGTCCTTGAAATTTGAAGCTTGACCCTAGAAATGCGCCTAAGATGGGAGATAGAGTGGAATTTTTTCTAAGTATGGAAAATTTGAGGCTCTCTAGCCCATATGCACCCTTGCAAGCTTGAAGGGAGCATAAAATATTCTAAGTGTGGCAATTTGAAGCTCAAGGCCTCATATGCACCCAATGAGAAGAGGAGGCCTTGAAAATTTCTAAGTATGTGAAACTTGAAGCTCCACCCCTTGAATGTGCCTTGCCTTGCATGGAGAGCTTGAAAATAATCTAAGTTTTGAAAATTTGAAGCAGACATGGTCAAAATGTGCCTTAAGAAGAAGAGGAACCCTTGAAAAGAATTCTAAGTATTGTAAGCTTAAAGTTGGATCCAACAAATGTGGCTTCACTTGGAGATGGATGAGAAATCCTCTAAGTTTTGAAAATTTGAAGTAGACATGGTAAAATGCGCCCAAGCAAGGAGGGAAGGTAAGAAGAGTTCTAAGGCATGAAACTAGAAGCTCACCCCCTGATATGCACCCTAAGCAAAGATGAGAGTTGGAAATTTTAACTAAGTATTGAAAACTTGAAGCAACTACCCTTGAAAGCGCCTTGTCAGCTAGGGGGGATGAAAATATTCGAAGTGTTTTAAATTTGAAGCTTGACACTCCATATGCACCTTAACTTGATGGAGTGTTGAAAATTTTCCAAGGTAAGTAAACTTCAAAGTCTGGAGGGTCAAATGCGCCTTGACTTGGAGGAGAAGTTAGAAATACTCTAAGTGTTGTAAATTTGAAGCTTGGCCCCCTAAATGCACCTTAGGTAAAGAGAGGCACATGGAAAATTTTCTAAGTGTCTGAAACTGGAAGTAAGTACCTCCATATGCGCCCAACATTGCATGATGTCTCAAATTTATTCTAAGTTGTTGAAACTTGGAGCCTGAACCCCTAAATGCACCTAAGTCAAGGAAGTGGAGGTGAAATTTTCTAAGGAATTGAAACTTGAAGTCCACCATCTTGAATGCGCTTGGATTGAAAGGGGTAATATCAAAAGTTTAAAATTTTTCTAAGCATTGGAAACTAAAAGCTTGAAGGGTCATATGTGCCTAAGGGTTGAAGAAGTTTGAAATTTTTCTAAGTGTTGAAACTTGAAGTAAGCCATGGAAAATGTGCCCAAGCCTAGGAAGCAGTTGAAAAGGTTTCTAAGTGGTGGAAAATGTCAGCAGGACTCCCCATATGTGCCCAAGAATAGTGTGATGAAGAAAATACGCCTAAGCCTGAGAGAGGTGATGAAATTTTCTTAGGCATGGATGAATTGGCAGGGGATACATTAAAATGCACCAGCTTCATGAGATTGAAGGAAATTTTCAAGGCCAAGCAAGAAGATACGCCCAGAGATGAGGAATGAAGAATAAATTTGTTGGAAAATATTTTTTCTAAGGTTTAAAAATTCAAAAAATTAAATGTACCCCTTCATTTGTAGACACATGAATTTGACGCTTTCTGAAGGGAATTTTCTTCTGGGTATCGGACGTCTGCAATGAGGAATGAATTTTAGGAACTTCTACACTTCACCGAAGCCTTAAGGATGAAGATTTTGATGGGCACTTAAATGATGAATTTTCTAAGGGGAAAATTTAAAAATTTTCTAAGGAAAGGAATAAATGATGTTTTTGAAGATAAAATTCCTTGAGTGATGAATTCGAAATTGAATGACTAGATGATTTTTGATCAAGTTCCTTATGAATTTTTTTTTCTCAAGCCAGAGTTGGATGAAATATCAGAGTGAATGCCTTAGCTAGTGGAATGAAAACGGAAGCTCAAGTCTCCAGATGTGCCCTAAGGGGGATGAGTGATAATATGGAAATATTCTAAGGCATGAGGAATTTAAAGGAAAAAGTTGTGCTAGAGAAAAACGATGAACCCTATCAAATTCAGAGATCACTCAGATCTTGGAAGTTAAAGCATGAAAATTAGGTAAGTAAGGTGAGTTTATATGATGAAGTGTTCTGATGCTCTTCTCCTTGCTTGTTTTGTAGGGTGAACACTGAGGCCAGGGCATGATGACTTGGGGAGATGAAGCGAATACTTGGAGAAATGGCTAAGTGTCGAGACCTAGTATGTGCCCAACTCAAGTGGCAAAGAAGAAATGTTCGAGTTCAAGAGGAGAGAATCCTTCCAAGCTTGGGATGGAGAAAAAAATGGAAACCTAAGTGTTAGTGGTCACCATCAAGTACTTCAAAGTTGAAGAACAACATCAAGGAGGAAAATCATCATCGAGCAGGGGAAAGAAGTTGTTGCCTTGGAGTCAGATCGAGGACGTGCCTGCCATACCCTTTCAAGAAGTCGAAGTAATGATGATTAGACTCATCTAGTTTGCAGTCAGAAAGAAGAACAGTGTGAACGCGTTTACAAACAAGAATCTTCTAGAAGATGGTGGCCATTAATTTCTCATTTATTACCCCACTCTTCTTGGTGGTGATTTTTAGGGTTAGGGTTTATGTGGCTCAATTTGAGCCCTTCATTGTAATTGAATCTGAGTCGTCTGTTGGACTTGGCCAGCTATATAAAGGGCATTCCCCCTCATTTGTAATTCAATTAGACACTAGATTAGACTAGAGAGTAGAGCAGAGAGACTTTAGTTGTAATAGCTTAGCATAGCATAGTTTGAAGGAAAAGGAAAGTTTTCCCTTGAAAACTTTGTAAGAGGTTGTTGTGAAAACTATTATAATAAAAGATCTTTCATTGAATGGTGAATTCATCTTTGTTATAAGCAGCTAGCAAGGTTTCTTCATCCCTTCTACTTCAAGTAGCGTAAAGTAGTGTAATTTCATTTTCATGCAAGTAGATGTTAGTTGTGGATTTGCGGTGTTAATCAAGGCAACTTCATTTTAGTCCATACCACTAGCACCTTGCTGACGGCAAGTTTTCCTTGTGTGGTCAATTGAAAAATTTTACAAGCTTAACTTCGGTTGTGATTTACGTCTTGGCATGCATCGTCTTGATGGTGTCTTGATGTCGAATTGCGACTTGAAAACCTCTTTCCACTCCCTTGAAGATTGCACCAACTTTGTGTAAGTTGTCCAATGCGAGGCGGAGTAGAGTTTGGTTGAAGTCTATTGAGATTAATTCCACATCCCGTCTTAGAGTAGAATTTAGAACCTTCTTATCCCTACACTCATTTAAATTCAGTTCATTTTTGGTTAGTGTTAGGGAAATTTTTCTCACCTGCCAAATCATTCAAACCATGTGAAACCCTTAATCTGCTATCAGCTGTCGAACAATTGTGTAAGTCCCCTTGAAATACCAGCAGAAACACATCAAGCCAACTAAGGGTATTCTATTGCACTGAAGGAACCTTGGAGTTGAATGCATGAACTCTCTCGCAATCTTAGCGTGCTGGATACTTTGATCAAGAGAGAATAGGGTAGCCATTGGTGACTTTATTCTATGTTGGTGTGGTCACGAAAATCACATCAACAGTACCAAGGTCTACAAAGAAAAATGTGATAGGCACAAAATGTGTGTTAAAAAACAAATCGAATGAAGATAGTGACATGGTAATAAATAAAGCAAGGTTGGTGTGTAAATGTTATTCACAAGTAGAAGGAATTGATTTTGAGGAAACATTTGCTCTAGTGGCAAGGATGGAGGTAATAATAATGTTTCTTGCATTACAAGATCTTCAAGGTATATAAACTAGATGTGAAATCTACTTACTTGAATGATGATTTAGAAGAAGTTTATGTAGAGCAGCCTATGGATTTCAGCTACCAAAAGACCCAAAAATGGTATGTAGACTTAAAAAGACATTGTATGGTCTCAAACGAGCCCCTAGGGCTTGGTATGCAATCTTGGAAAAATACCTACTCTAGTAGAGCTTCAAGAAAGGTACCACAAATAGCAATTTATACATCAAAATAGAGGATGAGAAGATTATAATTGTTGTTGCATATGTTAATCATATAATCTTTGGTGAAAATGATGAAAGGTGTAAGAATTTTTTTGAAGAAATGTAGAAGGAATTTGAAATGTATATGATAGGTGAGCTATCATTATTTCTTGGACTTCAAATTGCACAATCAGATGATGGAATTTCTATCTCTCTAGAAAATTATGTCAAGGAAATGAAGAAGTTTGGCATGGAATATTGCAAACTAATGAGTACTCTGATGGTAACAGGTTGTCATTTAAGAAAATATGACGAGTCACCTAAGGATGATCAGACTTTGTATAGGTCTATGATTGGGGGCCTATTGTACTTAACAACATCAAGGCTTGATATTATGCAAGTTGTCTTCTTGGTTGCAAGGTTTCAAGTTAATCCAAAAGAAACTCATGTGAAGGCAGTCAAGAGAATTTCTAGATATTTAAAGAGCACTCTAGATTATGGATTGTGGTATCAAAGAGGTAATGAATTTTCTTTGAATACATATATTGATGTTGATTGGGCTAGCAGTGTTGATGATAGAAGCACTAGTGGTGGAGCTTTCTTTTTGGGGGACAGATTGGTCTCTTGGTTTAGTAAGAAGTAGGACTCAGTGTCCTTATCAACAGCAAAAGTAGAGTATATAGCTACAACATCTTGCTGCACCCAAGTGTTGTGGTTAAAGCAAAAATTCAAGGATATTAAGGTGATGTATGAATGAAACCATTCCTATTGTGTGTGATAATACAAGTGCCATTAATATTTCAAATAATCTAGTGATGCATTCTAGAACCAAGCATATATTTATCAGGTATCACTTCTTAAGAGTGAAAGTTGTAGAGAAAGAAGTAAGATTGGAGTATGTTCCCATAAAAGAATAGGTTGCAAACATCTTTACAAAGGAACTTTAAAATGGACACCTTTGAATATCTCAAATAGAAGTTAGGGGTTGTTGCCCCTCATTCTAACTAGATGCATAGATGATGCATATTTCTAGGGGGATCAATTCAAGACATATTTGTATCCCTGGATTGATGAAGGATACCTCTCAAGAGGAGCAAGTAGTAGGATGTTATGGTTAGTGTAGTCATAGAGATCCTATATCTTGTTGTAGGAACAAATGAAGACAACTAGACCTTTCCCCTATATATCAAAGGCGAGAAAATTGAATATTAGGTTAGTGTTACCTTCAATGCCAAAGGGGGAGATTGTTGCAAGGTTGTTAAGGTGTCATTGATGTCAACATAATGAAGACTATTGTTGATATTGTCATTGATGTCAGCAATGTGGTTGTATGTTTTGGTTACATATGTTGCAATTAGTATGTTGATAAGAAGTGTTGAGTATGATGATGTATGTCATGGGATTGCAATACACAATTTTCCTATATTTCTTGTCACTTCTGAATAGATGAATGATGTTTTGAATGTTGTATTCTTTGACTATTGATGTAAAAATTTATAAAATATTTTCTTATAGTCAATGGCTAAGGAAGTTATACTGAAGATGCTCTAGAGAATGCTCTACATTCCTCCACATTTTAAGATGTAGCCTTGTAGTTTAGAATTTAGTCAGATACACATACAATGTGTATGACCTTGATTTTAGAACATAAAAGTTATTGTAGAGGTTTCTAGGACTTTCAATGTGAAGAATGTACTATCACAATCAGGAAGGTTCAGAGAAATGCTCCACATTTCTCCATAGTTGATTTTGTGGTCTTATGGTTTGGAGGATGAGTTCAAAATGTCTATATATTTTCTTCCTTCAAGTTTCAAATGTTGAAGTGTACTACAAGTCAATTTTTCAATGTTCTATCTCAAGCATGTGTTCTTTTGGTTTTCTAGAGTTGTTGGGCTCTGTGATGGTTTGTTTGTGCCAAAATAGAGTAGCATGGAGTTGTAAAGGAAGTGTGTGTGAATGTCTTTCAATTTCATATAATTCATGTAAAGTGATTTGCATGATGTTATCTAGTCTCTCTAGTATTTCTTGTGGTTTGGAGTTAATATTTGGAGGGTTAAGTGTTTGTTGGGTTGACTTGGAATTTTGAGGTTTTTGCACCAAGTTATTGTTGTGTGCACCAACATAGGATTGTGTGTAGATGAAAAATAGGTCTTTCTTATCTCTTGGCTTGGACCACATTCAATTTTTTGGATAGGAAAATTGAGAGGGGGGTGAATTAGTTGTCACAGATTATAACCTTAAATTCAATTCCCATAACTAACACATAAACTAATTAAGTGATTAACCATCAAATGCAAATGCACAAACACACTAACACCAGATTTACATGGAAAACCCAATGAGGGAAAAACCACGGTGAGGATTAACTCACACTATAAATAATATCAAAACTGATTACAAAAAGGCTCACTGTCCACAGGGCTACAACCTAGAGGGCTCACTACCACAAAGATACAAAGAAGATGAAGAAGACTTGTTACAAAAAGATAACAATCCCAATGCAAAAAAGGATTCCACCACAATCACCGATCAACTTGCATGATTGATAGAGTTTTCCTTCTACTCACTGCATCCATAAACTTAGAATTAAGCTTCTCACTAATCAACCACACACATAACTCACACACTTTCAAAATAGCATCAAAGTCACATCTTCTCTTTCACTTATTTTCCTTCTTTTCTTATGTACAATTTTCATTGCTAACACATTCTATATTAATACTATCTCCAACCTTGAAAAGATACAAAGTCAACAATCCAACTTCAAATTCAAATTAGGTAACATCCTAGGGTGGAATTAGAATGAGGGCGACTCAAACACATGTTTCACTAGGACCCATAATAGATCCAACACACTTCATCAACTTCAAAGATAGTGTTTACACATGATCAGCCAAACCAGTGTAAAACACATAGATCAATTAAGCTCAATACTTCCAAAAGTCAAAACCATCTTCAATAGAACTAGGGAAACACAACTCTAGAACCACAAGTCATAAGACTTCATCAAAGAGAAATCTGGACCAGTGAAAATTCTCTCGGACCTCAGCCAAAACACAAAAAAAACATAGTTCACAAGTACAGGATCAACATCCTCAATATATACAGTCAACAACAACTAGTAGATAACCAACTGATTGGTTAACATCAATGACAAAACTTCCATTCCTCTTTCCATTCTTGCAACAATCTCCCCCTTTTTCATTGATGGAAACACATGATGTGAAAAACCATCAAAGACACCATACTAGTTTTGAAAGTACTTCTCAAGATTTTTTCTTTTGCTTCTCCCCCTTAGAAGATCATCTTCCTCATTACCTACTTTCTCTTATTAGCTTTCTTTCCTTTTCACATGCTCTCTTTCTTCTTTTTT